>WYDI02034521.1:0-45067 GCA_009867235.2 Psittacus erithacus
TTTCATAACAATTTATTTCAGTATATTTTATTTTCTTATCTTTTCTTATCTTCCCTTTTCTTACCTTCCCTTCCCTTCCCTTCCCTTCCCTTCCCTTCCCTTCCCTTCCCTTTTCTTTTTCTTTTTTTCCTTTTTTTTACTTTTTCTTTTATTTTTCTTTTTTTTTCTTTAATCTTTTTTTCCTCAGTGCAAAGAGGTAAAAGAAGTGTACATGTGATGAGGGGTGATGCAGAAAAATCAATTCCATGTTACATACATAATAAAGCTTTTGCATCCCAACAATTCCATGGGACAAAAAATAGGAAGAGGATTCCCTTATAAAACCTTTAGCATGTCAGTTTTCCTAGGTTGTTGATACTTCTGTGAAAATATGTTGGAGAAATCCATGTGAAAAATAGCTCTCTCTTTTTGAGGTCTTATTCCTGGTAGACTGTTAAAAGTTCTTAGGAAACAGCATTGAATGCAATTCCTTATTTATCTTTAGAAATAACTGAATATTTATCTCTGGGAAATGCAATATACACACTTCCCATGGGAAAAAATTTGGATAGGATTTGCAGCTATACCCAGAGGGAATTCAGTTTATTTCCAGAGGTATGAGCACGTATGTGGTGGGTTGACCTCAGCTAGCTGCAAGGTGCCCATCAAGTCTTCTCCCTTCCTCAACATGACAGGGAGAGAAGATAAAATGAAAAGATCATGGGTTGAAATAAGGACAGGGAGATCACTTGCAAATAACCATGAGTGAATCAGACTCAACTTCCAGAAATTAATTTAATTTATTGCTGGTCACACAGTGTAGGTTAATGAAAAACAAGAAAAAGTCTAAGAAATACCTTCCTTCCACTCCTCTCTTCTTCCCAGGCTCTGCTTCACTCCTGACTCTTCTCCCTCCTACCCCTGAGTGGCAAAGAATGGGGTTATGATCAGTTGACAAAGTGAATGGGGGTTATGGTCAGTTCACAGCCCTTGTTGTCTTCTGCTCATTCCTCCTCATGCTCTTCTGCCCCCCCAGTTTGTGGTCCAACAAACAGGAGACAGTCCTTCATAACTTTTCCAGTGTGGGCCCTTTCCACAGGGTGCAGTTCTTCAGGAATGGACTGCTCCAGTGTGGGTCCTCCATGAGGTTCTGCCAAAAAAACTGCTCCTATGTAGGCTACTCTCCATGGGCCACAGTTCCTGCCAGGAGCCTGCTCCAGTATGGGTTCTCTACAGGGTCACAATTTCCTTCAGGATACATCCACCTGCTAAAATAGTTAAGAGAAAATCTTTGAGCCTGGTAAGTTGAATTCAGTTGCTGAAGCAAACTTAAATAAACTCACTACTGATAAATCTTGTTCAAAATGGTCAAACTTACTACCTAGTCCCAATCAAGCTTAATTTTAACATAAGCAAGAGCATATGTTTTAAAAAGCTGTTATTTGTAAGGGAAGTTTTGCAAAACCACGAGGTTGGTGGAGGAGGCAAATGCAAAATCAATACTTGCAAAACATTATTGTACTAGAACTAGCTGAAACTAGCAGATCAGTTTGAAACAGATTTTCTAAATTATGTTTTTTTAAGCAGCTAGTGGTGAAATGTTGTACTTTGTTGCCAAGGAAAATTGTAGAAACAGAAAACTCCAATAGGTTAAAAGAGATTAGGCAAATTCAGGGACTATAACTGAATAAAGAGGGGCTAGGAAGTGATGTATCTCTCAATATCCTTAATCCAGTGCCTAGGGATCTGAGGGGAGTGTCCACTTTGAGGACCTCAAAAGGTCATCAGGTTTATGTTCTTTTCATGAATAGCATCTCCTATAGCTAGGTAGATAAGACAACTGCTGCCATTTTAGGGCATTTCTGATGCTTGAAGGTCCATCATTGAACATTCATTCACTTACTTGTCTAATTCAGAATGAAAACAAGCACAAGATTGCCTTCTATGTGAATTCCCTGGCCCTTCACCTGTCCACATATATTTCAATCTCCTGACTAACATTTGAGTAGAATTTGGCTTGGAAATTTCAAAAGTGCTTCAAAGAGACAACTAATTATGTCATACTTTTCTTTCTTTTTTTCCCAATACTTCAAGCTATTTCACATTGTTGACGTGGGAGTCACGGACAATGTGGAGACGATCAATGTGATCAAGCGATTGCCAGTTTATTGTAGTTATACAGGGTTATTTACACCCGATTCACACTTGCTCTGTGTTTAGTTGCCCTCAGTAACAAGCTGCCCATTGGCGCAAAGCCCTTAGTGATAAGCTGCTGATTGGTATAAAGCCCAACGGTTACAAATAACTCTGTGGTAAAGATTACATTATCACAAAATTCCCCAGTTCTAGCTACATCCTTATTCTTGCGGTTCTGCATCCTGTCTTTGCTCTAATTAGTTTTCTAACCTCAGCAGTTTCAATTCTCCAGAGCGTTCTGAGCTCACCCTAGCCTTTGGCCTACTGCGGCCTGCTGCTTTTGCCTTACACTTACCCTGACCATTGTCAACATGCTTAACCTGACCATTGTCAACATGCTTAACCTGACTGTTGTCAACATGCTTATTAGCTGTTGCCACTGCTCACAGGGGCATTCACCAACATCACATCATTGGTTTAGTCTGCTTTATTGTGTTATTTCAGGTTCATCTTTCAAGACACAATTTCAATTCCAATAATGGTGTAGAGACAAGTGGGTATATAATAAACACCTGAAATGAATTGACCTGTGACTGAAATTCCTGCTTTTTGTATACATCTGTGACTGTAGCTTCTAAACACAGGAAACTGTGTCTTTCCACAATGACAATTAATGTTGATGAATGATTAGAAAATGGCTTGGAGGATGTATGTGATAATGTTACTTTACAGTAATTTACAATGGCACAATAGTCCCATTAACAATTGATTCACATGAGCTGGAAGCATTTTATTATATTTACAACACAATAGAGCTCTGCTTCTTTTCAAATAACAATGTTCATTGCAAATGGTCGTGCTAGGGTTTATGTTTTCTCCATTATTAAGTTTCTCTTTTCCAAGTGGCCCTTTCACATCTTGTCTAACACAATGAAATTTTTTGTTGCTAACAGCGACTGTTAACCACAGCTGCAGCCAGCCTGCTGCTGCAATAATTGTAGTGCGAGTGCAGACAAGGACCATGTTCAGTAATTTTTTTTTTAATTGTTTTTTTTTCCAGGAAGTTCTGGCTAATAGTATAATCATCTGAACGTTATCCTGTTCTGCAGTTGTGGCTGATGGATAACTGCATCTCTGTCTGAACTCACTCTTCTGAGGAATAAGATACAATATACAAAGTTGATAAGAAGAAAGAAATGTTGTAGGTTGTACATAACTTCAGTAACAAGTAATTTTGTTTCCTTCTCTTTTTTTCCTTCAAATGATTACTACGGACTATGGCATGTCCTAAAAATGAGAGACCTGTGAATTAGCTAATGTTATATTTGAAAGATGTTGATTTCATTGCAGAGTAGGGGTGTGTACTTCTCCATTAATTCCATAAGGAAATCAAAGGGGTCTTGAAGGATATATAAAGAAAGAAAGCAGGAAATTATTTCAAAGCTGTAATAGTAGAAGGAGAATAAAAAATAGCATTGAATGGTATTTAGACTTATGTGAATTACTTAAAACAATGTGGCTCTTTAGCCACAATAGCCAGTTTGTTTAACAAGCAACATGCAGGTAAATTGGCTAAGCAATGTCTCAGACATACCTGCTTTCTGTTCAGTTTCTCATTATGCCATTGGATTGTTCTTGACCTTGCATAACTTTTACTGAGTCATATGCTCATGTGACCATTAAATTACATGACCCCTGATCAATGAAAATCAGTCACATCTCTTGGTTACTACTTGCAGTTTTTTGTCTGATAGACAGATTCAAAGCCCTATATTACCCCATAAATGTGACTGTACCAGACAAAAAGTGCTGTTTTATTATTAGAAGGCTGATTTAATTCCTCAGAAAAAGCCTTATCTGAATGTGTGATATTAGGTGTCTCCTACAGAAACATCTTTCTGCAGTTTCAAAGATATTGAGTGAGTCTTTATCTGAGATACAAGACTCTGAAAAAAAGATTGAAACTGTGTGGTCATAAAGCTAATATGACGGTTTGATCCAGATATTTCAGTTTGATTTTCTTCTGATATAAAAGCTAGTGTATAAATTGTATTCAGTTTTAGTGCAATAAAAGCAAAAAAACCACAAAACAACCCAATAGTCTCTTCAAGGTAGATATATTGAACCATAAGAAATACTACTTTTTCTATCTGAATACAAGTTGTTACAGACACATGCTTTTCACCTGCATCTTAAGCTCATAACCTCATAATTTGAATTCTTACTCCTTGTAATGAGTCCAGCTTAACGCAGAGTTTTGGGCTAGGTGGTTGCACATATTGGCACATATTGACAATATTTAAGTACTTCATGGAATACATTTTAATATTTTCTATGATCCTCTCTCAGGTTGTAACTGTGCCATGATTGTGGTGTGTTGCAAGGACAAGAGCAAGTATTTATGAAAGCTGACATATTCACAGCAGGTGGAGTATAATAGGCAGAGAATGTTGTTGCCCTACCTCCAAACCAGTACTTAGTCAGCAGACTTTTGGCAATGTTTTCTCTCATACTTGAATTTCCTTCACACACTTTCTTGTCCCCTCCTTTTCATCGCCTTATTCTAGAACCCTCATCCCTTGAATTCCCCCTCACCCTTAGCCCTAAATACCAAATTCTTCCTATTTACATATCTTTTAACTTCAGGTGACCCAATTCAGAGCTACAAGCACTATTTCTTTTCACTTAACGTCTTGCAATTTGCTATTGGCTTCACTGTTGTCTTACTTACCACTGCATTCATCTACCAGAAAACTCCGACTTTTGTAAAAAAAGCCCACAACAAACCATGGGCTTCAATCAGTAGAAAAAAAAACCAAAAAGACCTTTCCATGCAAATTTTTAAAAAGCAATGGTGAGAGAAAGTCATCACTGATAGCCCAAGTGCTTTTTAGAACAAATATTCATGGGCTTTATATTAGCATATACAATTGGGTCATTAATGTCTTGTTAACAGTTAATTTGCATTAAAATCTTAAGCCTGCTGTGCTTAGATAAAATTACAGGTTGATTAACACTTAGTGCTTTTGTTAGTCTTGCTTGTTAACATCTGTGTATTGTCCTTTTTTTGTATCTTTCTGAAGATGCATTAAAAAGGTTAGTACCTTATCAAAGAGTAAAACTAGGACTAATTTAGGGCCTTAGTCACCATTATAGCTTCATTTGTTTAACCATGCTGCGTCAGTAGTAACCATGATTCTTCTATGACAGTTGATCAAATAAAACCTCTCATTAAGAGACCAGTGTGTACATAGAGTAAACATGCAAGTGTGACATACAGAGGACTTTATTTTGGAATTGAAGCAAAATGATGAAATATGCAAGACGTAGGAGAATATTTATTGGTTTTATTTCCTGTCCAAAATTAAAGGTTGAGAAAACTGATATGTTCCATCAAGAAAAGAATGAAAAACCTACACTTCCCTTTCTTAGTAGTTTTAAGCAAGTTATTTGATTTACTGCAAAAAGAATCCCAAACCTTCCATTTCTTTTTTTCCCAAAGAAACAATGGACACAAATGCCAAATCTGTATTTCTATTTATTTTTCCCATGCCAAATGCTTCAGTGGAATTCTGTATATTTAAGAGTGCACATCCTAAACTGGAGACATGCAATTATTTTTTAAATCACTTTGAGATCCTTAAGCAAATAACCGTATTTGTCACGTGGATCTTACCAAGTTTATGTAGCAGATAACATATGATTTTTAGAAACCTAAGATAAACATGCTGTACCTAATTACAGAAATATGACTTGTAACCTTGTCAACAAGAGCATCCCCTCTTTAGGCATAAAGTAAAGTAAGGCTTTGAGTTCTGAGCTCTGGTCTTACATCAGACTAGACTGATAACGTGTAGCTGATAATTCTTCATCCCTTCTCGTCATCTGAGGTTACTACCCCTGTAACAGAAAAAAATGCAGATCACGTGTCAAGCCTTTAGCTGGAGCAGTTCACAGCTGGAAGCATTAAACTCAGTTTTCATTGCTTATAGTTTAATACACTTGACTATAAAAGGTGTCTGTTTAGAATCCTCCTTACAATACATGTTGGTTTTAACAGCCACAGATTGATTTGGAGAAATAATGTAGTTGCCAGTTCCCACTGGGCTTGTAACGTCCTTCTCTGTGACGGTAGACTCACCAGGACTGTCAAAACACTTTAGGAATACAGCTGCTGGACCAGAAGGTAAAAGAGATATTTACAAATTTGGGAATTAATAGAATCTACAGGGGGTATGATGTACCTACTTGCTCGGCAGATGTTTTTATACAATGCTACATGAGGATGATTCACTCTTGCATTCATTTGAGCACTGATATAATCAATTACATCAAGATTTTGTAAATCTGGGTCAATCATTTGGATACTGTAGCATGTCAGATTCAGCAACATGGGAAACTATATATGAAACTATAAATCAAACAGTCCAGTTAGGTGCACAGTGGTACAAGATACCCTTCATGGGGTATCTCACATGCCAGCTCAGTAGCAACTATAATAGCTTTGCTTGTGCTAGATCTAAGCCTGGCAAGTAGGAGGTAGGGAGAATTAGCATTGATGTGGTTCTGGAAGTAAAGTTTATCTCAGGCACAGTTTTAGTTACTTATCTTCTATCATCTATAAGTGAAGTTTCGTGCATTGATTATTTCAGAGATTTTAAATGTATAATATGCTTGTGTTTCCATGATGGTAAAAACCCCAATCAAAAAATTTCAGTTGATCTATCTATGCACTGTAAACGTGATGGCAATTTAGGGCTCAATGGTGAGAGACAGATTGGAGGAAGACGCAGGACTAGATTTACTGAATTGATTTCTTCCAAGAAATAGGTTAACCAGCTCTATCTCTAAAGATGAGCCTGGTTCAGTCAAAGAAGATTGATGCCTGAGAGTCTTTCTAGGGCCATTTTGAAGTTCTGTCACAGTGCTCATGAAACTGATATGCCACAAAACTCTGGCAGTGATAATTTCTGTGTGGTTTTTGTGGGGTTTTTTTGTGTGACAGATGTGAGAGGTGTAACTTATTTTACTACCACCTGAAAAGTGAGATTATGTCAGCAATTGCAGTAGCCTTTGTGGAGGCTGGATTTCTAGAAGAGTATCTTAACAGAGCTGGAGATTTATGTGGCAGTATGGGGCAACTGTACCATACGATTCCAAACTTTGCTTGGAATCAACTCTCATGCCAAAACTAACATCATTCCAGTTCTGTAGGGAAGTCCAAAATGCACAGTGCTCTTAATTCCTTTAAGGAACTTATTTCACTTCTGTTTTGAGAGGATTTGTTAAACTTCACAATCATTTAAGTCAGTCTTTTGCGATACTTTAGTATGGATCTTAGAGAGGTTTTTTTAGGGGACGCTTGTTAGCCTCTTCTTAGCTCACTGAATTTCTTTTTTTTCCCCCTTGTGTGAACTGATATCACTTCATTTCTTTATCTGAGAAAAAGAGGGGGGTAATAAGACAATTTTACCACTCAGCATGACTTGAGTTGTATTCTAAATGCAGCCATTTCTCAGTTGGAATTTGCTATTAATAATGATTTCGCCTTAGGAAGATTTTACAAGTTTAAGCATTTGTAGGGTTTCTGTAGAAATAAGACTTTCAGTTTTACAAAGATATTATAGACCTTTATTTTCTGTTAATCAGTGACAGAAAGAATGTGGAATCAGGTCCTGAGCTGATGTTAATTAGTGAATTTGTTTTATTATTTTTTTTTTTGCTTTTTTTTTATTTTTTCAGTGAATTTTTTTAACAGATTACTTTATTCACAGTTTTCAGGAAGTGAGATTTTGGCCAATGGGATTTAAGGAAATCTTGCTTAGGAAGTGTACTCATTTAGTCCACTTATCCAAGAAACAAACCAAAATCTCTCAGAACCATTACTCATCGCCTTGATTTCTTATAGAATGTCATTTTTTCTGCCTCCAGAAACCAAAGTAGTTTTCAAACAATTGCATAATGATTCTAAAATTTTTGAGATCCATTTTGAAATGAAAGTTGGTCTATTTTAAAAAGGAACTGTAGTATTTTAGAATATGTTTGAAGAAGGTTTGCTATAGCAAAAACTTACTAGTTGGCAACTGCTCTTCAATTCTCACTGTGCCTATTTAACAGCTTTTCTTGTAGCCAAATCATCCTATAGCTCAGCGATGGGAATTTTGGAGTGGACAGCATAAAGTAATTGGGCATAAGAGTGGTGGAGGTGATTTAGTAAGAAAGGCAAATGGTGGGACGAAGGGAAAGCTTGCCTTGTATCATCCTTTCTTACCAATCCAGGCAACTCTAACTTGATAGAGACATTTTTGTGATATTCATGCCTTGCTCCTTCCTTCAAAACTAACGCCATGTAGGGCTGTTGGGCACTCTGTTTCCACAGATAATTTTCATTTTCTGTCAGATGTACATGACCAGTAAATACATGTGATGTCTGTAAGTTGAGGCTTTTCAGGTGCCTAGATCTACAAATTCCCAGATAAGGTTTTTAAAGGAAGTTCACTGAGTTACTAGCTGTGTTTTCTTACTCCTTTTGGTCAAATGTATGTAGTTCAATGGTGGCTGTCCTGCACAATCGCAAAGGACTCTACTTCAAAATAGTAAAAAGGAATGCGATTTTTTTGTAGTCACTAACACTTCTGAAATAAAAAGATAGCATGTGCATTGTATTTTAGACTGTATTAGCTTGACATAAGTTAGTATTTTTCAGGAACTGCTGTCAGAAAGATACAGGTTTGCTATTTGTGTAATCCCTTAGTGAAAGAAAAATCGTTTTTAGAATGATTTATGGGCCCATATTTTTCAAAGTGTTTACTTTAGGCAGTAGATCTGGGTTTTCACTTAAGGCTGCATTAAAAATGCAAAGCACAGCATGGATGGGCAGGAATTTTTATCTCATTTCCTTTGTAACAAGGAAAGACTTCATATTTTAAAAAAGTATAGGTAGCTTTGGAAAAGTCAGATTAGAAATCTAATGGAAAATTCATCATTTGTCATTATAAAGAACTACTTTCGGCTGAAGAAATATTCTTGTTTACAGGAAAGGCAAGCAATTCATGGTAAACCAATACCCAAGAAGTTTGCGTGTGAGGGGACCCCTATAACTCTGTAAATGTAATGCCAAGTCAACTGCAAAGAGATATGACTTATTTTTATCTTCACTGAGAGATACATATTTATTTGGCTTTGTTCCCTCCCTAAACCGGCAATGAGCAATGCAGAACAATAATATAGCTTTTGTGTAAGCTAATCAAGAAATCAGTCCTTGAGTCTCTCATTTAAATTGCATGAAAACTGGAGTGAGAAAGCACCGGGTAAAGAGAAGGCAGAAAACTTCAGCTGAAAATGCACCCAATTTATAAACAAGATAAATTTAACACTATGGTTGTATGTCCAAACGCAAAATAGTGAAATGGTTGCAGTGATTGCATTTGTATAATCCTGTTTTTTCACTATATGTACCCCTACATCTAATTGGGGGAAAAAAGCTGAGATTGCAATTGTGTGAACTGATAAAGGGCAAATTTCCTCTCTCTCAGCATGAAAAAGAGACTTATGTGTAAAATAGTTGTGCTACTACCTTTGTCAGTTTTTTCTGTTGGAACACTGACTGGAATAGGTGAGCCCTGAGGAATTTTTCACCGAATCTGAAATTTTTCTGCAAAAGCTTGTTTTGAGTTTTTATAAATTGAGTCACTTCACATTCAAAAAAATCCTTCCTAGTAGGAATATGTTGATCCTGTGATAGATCAAGAGTAGGTCTGAACATATATAGTCATAGACCTGTCTCCTGTGGAGAATCCCTTCCCATTTTAACTAAATATATGAATACAGCTGCGTGGGTACTGTCTATAATACCTACAAATCCAATGTATAGCAACTACAGACTGTTGCTATAACTAGCTAGATTCTTTACTTTGCCTGCAATTTTGTACAGAAAAGTGTCCAGCATTGCAATGTGGTTGTCAGGGCCCTGAGGGTACTGCTAATTCTTACTGCCTCTGCCCACCTTCCTGGGGCTCCTTCACCATGCCCCCTTTCAGTCCTTAGGGCCATCTGTCCCTGTCTCAGGGATGCCATATCAGGGCTGGTCTACAGCTCCCCATAGACCCAGCTCTGGAGCTGGGTCTGCCAATGGTACCCCCCAGCTGCCCTGCTCCTGGCTTGGTTGCTAGGGTGAGCCCTGGCTGCCAGGACCTGCCCTGAGGGACCTGGGAAGCCCCTGGCTCCAGCCACACCTGACACAAATATTTCGGGGTGAGTGGTTTTAAGTGAGAGCAGACAGTGCTTCAGAACAGGAGGAGATAAAAGACTGCTGCATCTTACTTGGAATAGATTCCCTCAAATACATCACAAAATGTGGAAGATGGATAGAAAAGTGAAGTAAGCTGTTAGTAATATTAACATACGACAGCAATTGCATTCATGCTCTACAGACTTACTTATTGAAAAATTAGTGACTATCTAGCAAACTGTTCTGTGAAGTAATAAAATACACTGGTTTTACCCTCCTTTGTTGATCTATCTTTATCATTACTTGGTGCAGTAGATTATAACAGAAATGATTGAATAATTCCCCTTCTTTTTTTTTACACTTTTTCTTTAAACTAATGATTTTATCAGTGGCCATTTGACTGATATGATAGCTGGAAAATGTAAATGTTCTGCATCAAGCGTTGTTGGCGTGTCTTGCACAGCTTTTATAAAGATACTGCTACTTCTGTTGGCATGGCACTTTCTGATGTGGGTGGGTAATGTCACTAAGTAGGTGGCAGTACTATGTAAACCTGCTATGCAGGTTGCTGTTATGCAGTGATGCTATACAGTGCTGGTATATTTAAGCTAGGTTTCTTTACCAATATCAATACAACATGTGCATACATATGTATATATAATGTAAGCATTTTCACTTCTATAGAAATTTCGGTGAGAGAGGTGGTTATGAGAATGTGCAGCATTACACTATGTCTGATAAGGAGTTTGGCTTTGAAATCTCCTGATATGGATTTTTCTTATAAGACTGAATATTTGAAGCATATTATATGGCAAAATATGCATGAATATATCCATATAACAGATTTGAGAGTAAAGATGTGTAAAAAATAGCAAAATCAAGAAATAAATTGAACTGACCTTTTTCAGATCGCAGTGTTTGCTGGAGATCTTATGCTACTCAGTGTCTGAAATGCTACAGATTAGTGTATTGCTTAGACAACTACTTTGACTTCCAGCCAGTGATTTAGGGTTTTGGGTTTCTTGTTGTTTTCTATTCCACAACCATGGAACTGTAGCAGCTCTGCCGATGGAATCCAGCTAACTGAGTCCTAAAGCACCAAGCAGAACAACTCCTCTTGTCTGTTACAATCAGCTTAAAGGTTTTATATTTTATTTACACAATTTTTTTGGCTTGTGGATTCAGTTTGGATTTAGTTTTTTTTTGGTTTTGGGTTGATATTTTTTTTTTGTGAGATTTGGGGTATTTTTTTTGTAACTACTTTATTAAGGCTATTAAGTGCTTGTGCTCATACATAGAAACTGATTCTGTAATAGTAATCGTACAGCAATAAGAATATTCTTAAGAACAATTTCTGCAGAATTATTATCCTATATATTTTAGATTTTTTTTTTAACTTAAATTATAACCAGACTGTGTTTTTAAAACAGAATTTGTTGTTGCACTATGTGTTACTGTGATAAACACTGGAAATGTGCAGTCAGTTGAATATTTCATCAAAATAATTTCTTTGACTATTTTAGTCATATTTATATCTTTTTACAGCAGAATAGGTCAAAATTAAGATCTATGTTTTCTCTGCTCCAGGAAGACACTATTTAAATTTAAAACTAGATGTATTAATTTTATAATTCTGTAGCCAGCCATAACCATAACAACAACAACAACAAAATTTATGTAAAGTGTTGGATAAAAAGCTTTTTCTTTGTACAGGTGTCACACTCAATCAGAATTGTAGCACTGCAGTTAAATTATTATTACACTTGCACATTTGCAGTCTTATACTGGCACAATTGATTATATCCTATTTTATAGAATCATAGAACCATAGAATAGCTAGGGTTGGAAAGGACCATAAGATCATTTAGTTCCAACCCCATGCCATGGGCAGGGATGCCTCACATCAGACCATGTCACCCAAGGCTCTGTCCAACCTGGCTTTGAACACTGCCAAGGACGGCATTTATCACTTCTTTGGGCAACCTGTTCCAGTGCCTCACCACCCTCACAGCTTTGAGTAGATGTTTATATCTTTATGTTAGTAATCTTTCTATTGAATTTGAAACCCATTTTTCATTGTTATTGATGAATAATTCTTAGCTAATTTGCCCTTAATTGACAGAGTCAAATTTCTTCTAATCATGTTCAATTTCACACCACGTGCTGCATGTACTCTAGCAGAATTATGGATAAGCATTACACTGAATCAATATGTCAAGTTGTAGGAATGGTCACTCTGTGACCAAACGTTCACCAAACAGAGACTGGGAATGGTGCCTTTCCATTAAGGTCTGGTATATTTTTAAATTAAGCATAAGTTAAGAAAATCAATAAACCTCTGTTGGTATTGAGTACTTGCTAAGGCTGTAAGGGATGGAGACTGGTGTTTTACTCTGGGAGTTTGGTGACAGAAAGGTGAAGGTGTAAAACTGGGGTACTACTTTTGCAAGCAAGAAGGAATGAAAGAATGACAAGCCTGTTCCTTGTGCCTGATATGAGACCAAGCTGCAAGTTGTTGAGGTACTACCAATAGTAGCCATTACTGGTTTTAACTGAAGGGAGGATACGTGTTCTGTCACAGAGTATTTGTGATTTCTCCTATCACAAATGTAAGTATGTGATACTAATATTTTATTCCTTTTAACAAAGCATGTCATTTGCATTTAAAAAAAACCATATTTTTTATTTTTTTTGCTTGACTTTTTTCATCGTCAGAAATATAACAGTCAAAATTGCTTGTAAAAGGCATGAAGAATGTCAGTTGCCAAGTACCGTTTTAAGTAATTCACCATTTAAGTTTCAAGTGCAAAATTTGGCTTGCAGGATGCTGATTTTTTGTAATTAATTTAAGATCTATGACAGCCATCTCAAAGATAACATTTATGAGATTGTGACATTGGTATCCTTCTTGTAATAAACATCGAGCAGCCGAAATTTGGTAGATGAGTGGTGCTTCAAAATATTAAAACTGTTTACAGTAGGATGTTACACAAGCATCCTTTTAGCCTCAGCAGAATGAAGAAAAGGAAAGCTCTTATCAGACAGACATGTTAGTTTTCTTAATTCTATTTTTTCTTCAGATAATAGAGAAAATAGAGTGTTCAGGAGCAACTCCTTTTTTCCCACCCATTTGCAAATTGTGGGTTTTCACCAACACTGCAGCCTGAGCCATAAAACTTTAAGGAGCTATTTCCAGAATCCAATCAGAATACTAGCTGGTTCTACAAACACCAAGATCCTTGCCACATAATTTTTATCCTAATCTCTTGATACATAATCAGTTATCTACATTAATTTCTGCATGTAAAACTCTGGGTATATTTTGGGGCAGAAACATTTATAGCATGCATTACTCAGCTGAAAATTATTTTTGACAAAAATATGAATAGATTAGCAATTTTTATGAAGCTTATTGATTCTGTAGAAGTTCTTAAGAAATGTGTCTCTGCCTTGGAACAAATTTTAGAAAGTGAGCATTTTTTATAAATAAGTGCAATAAGTGAAAATTATGACAAATGGTTTGTGTGTTGTAACCAGAAGTGTACTTTCTGTGATGCACACATTCCTTAGACTCCTGTAATGCACTTCCTTTCTTACTGGAAGATAGTTTAGTTTGTAACATGATAAGTTGTTCAAAGTTGGGGTGATGAGAGCAGAATAAACAGATGACTGCTGAAATTCTGGAGCAATGTTTCCAAATTGAAATATTTCTGACTCTAATTTAAATTCAATCAGAAAAAAAAAAAGAAATTTTGCTTAGAATCTGTATAGTTCAGGAATGCTGTCATAAATGTATTCTTCAGCTACATCAACATATTACAGTCTGTCATACAAATAAATAAGAAAAAATTAATAACCAATGAAGCAGAAGTTCAAACTTTATAAGCATTTATCTAGGGAACAGCTAGTGACGTATAATGTATGTGATGGTTTATTAGGGAAACTCTCTTTCTCAGATCTGGCAGACGTAAGGCCAAAGAGCTGTGCATTTGTTTGCAATGGTGGACAATATCAAGAACAGTTAAACTCAAAATCAAGTCCCAATAGACCTGGCAAAAAAGAACAGAAAGATTAGCTCTTTAACTACACCTAATGCACCTTTGAGACTTGCTGTAGAACTTAATTTATTGTTCATGCAGCACTTTGACATCACCATATGAAAAAAGTTTGAGATGTATTAGTGGTTGGTCTTGATCATAAAAGTACATTATAGTCTACTACTATGTAATCTTTTTCAGGGAAGTAAAATAATAGTAAATTTGTTTTTATTATGTTTATGTTATATTGTAATTATCTTTATATATGATGATCAGTACCTCAGCAGCGTTCCTTTATAGTTAATTACTGTTGTTATTGCCACAGGTTATAAAATACCAGTATAGAAGTCATATATTAAAGGAGAATATGTGCTAAAAGTTGAGTGAAACACCATTCAGTATGCAAGAATAATCAGCACAGAGGGAAAACTATTGATATGTTGTCTCAAGCATGTTTATATATCAAGTTATAAACATTCTATGACATTAAAAAAAGGAACTTACAGTTTCTAAGAGTGTCTCTTCTGAGTGGAAGAAATACTCTTTTATTCTTTTTAATGGATCCACTCTAAAATACTTCAGTACAATCTTAATAGTTAAGTCAGCAGAAGCACTGATATTCAGAAATGTAAGCAGAAATATGTGCAAATTTCTTTGGAAGTAATGATGGAATACAGCGGCACTCACTGGGAATAAGAATGTCAGGGAATTAGATCTGGGAATTGTAATGTAGAAATCTAATATTACTCTGGATGCTAGCGTTTTTTGGACCTGGTAGTAAACTTGAAGATACTTAAAAATCATGTGGTTTTGGTTTAAGTGCTTCTGTAAATTTGGGTTTTGGTTTCCAGAGTGCAGATGTTCATGCATACAGAAATGCAATGTTCTCAGCTCTTGCAGTTCTTCCAGACTTCTCTGTAAAAACAGTTTCCTACCGCTGTTTTCATCCCGTTGTTCACATTTTGTATGTCTCCTCTCTCCTTCACTCCCCCATATCTGATCTAAGACAGTACCTGGGATTCCTCTGTAATGAAATGAAATGAAAATATGGGTACCATCAGAGCTCAATTCATCCATATGCCTAGAATATTTGGTTTAAAATGGGATGGTACTGGTGACTACTTTGGACACACAAAATCAGGGAAGATCCATCCCAACCCTCTGTGAAATGTTTTCTCAATTGAATGGTTTTTCATGCTGTGGAAGATTAAGAGCAGCTACTGCAGGATTTTATAAGTGAAATAGACAGATCTTTCATTTTCACTAAATAATAAAAAAGAATTAAATATATAATTTAATAGCAAAATACTATATCAAGTTGTGAAAAGACTAAAACAGTTATCTACTGTGCAGAATTTCCGGTTTCACAATGAAACGTGAAAATATAACTTGGCAAGTATCTAATGCAGATTTTGCTGTACTTATTATTAATTATAATTAACTTTTATCAGGTAAGTGTAGATAATTGTTTGAAGCCTCCTTTTCTATAATAACCTGTAAGACCAAATAATCAATAATATCATTATGTTTGTAATCAGCACAGCCTATGTCTTGTTTATAAGGATTAATAAGAGAGTACATATTAAAATACATTAATAATTTAATCTAAAATTGGATTGACCATGTGAGTTGACCTAGATCTTTGTACTTAAATCATGTAATGAATTTGGCCCTTGTTATTTTGCCCATTACACTAAACTTGCAAGGGTTTCACTTACTAATTTTCATCCGTCCTCCACCTGTCACAATATTTCACTTACCTTCCTTTAATTGTCAGTCAAAATTACACAAATCTCTTAGAATCATAGAATCATAAAATCGTTTGCATTGGAAGAGCTCTTTAAAGGTCCTTTCATCCAACCCCCCTGCAATAAGCAAGGACATCTTCCACTAGATTAAGTTGCTTAGAGCCCTATTGCACTGATAATGTTTCTATATCCTACAGAATGAGGGAAAGTGTCTGAAAACTACTTAAAGTTTACAACGTATACAAATAAGACAGGAAGAAGAGAACATGCAAATTCTGATGAGTAGGAATAAAAAATAATAGATATGTTATTCTTGTAGTAAAAGGTAGCATTGTTTTGTTCATGGACGTAACTGGGAAATAAAATCTGCAAATAACTGTGTTTGAATTAATGTTTGAAAACTGGGCATCTTGAACTCACAACTAAGGTTTAATCATATTACCTTTGGCATAAACAGGCTATCATTCTTTCTGATAGCCATTTTTTATTTTTGATACAGAATATTCCATTTTCTTTAAAGGTTTTTCTCCCTGGCAAGAAGCGTCATGGTTACCTGTGCTGAAGCCAACTCACCTCTCTGTTAACAACCTGGTAATTTTTGTGAGTAGATAGCAAGCTTCGACAGGAATTTTGCCTCATTAAATATTGTTGGGTAAGTCTTTTCTGTTTGTTTTTTGTTTTTTTTTTTTTTTTTTTTTTAACTTCTTTTGGATTAATGGAAAATTCTTTACCATCATAAAGTGTAAAAATTTTAAATTTAAGTTTTTTATGGCTTTGTGTTTAGATTTTGTGTTTTTCTCCTCTTTTTGGAAATAAGTTTGTATGAGCATGGTAGAACTGACAAAAGATCTAATGCTCTCAAGCCATGAAATCTTCAAGGATCTCAAGGGCTATCCTTTGCTTCCCTACGTTGGTGCAACTTTAACAATGGAGCTACCCAATAAAATACACCAGAAGGGTATGACATTTCTTTTGAGTTGATACCTATAGTCTGAGTAGCCATGAGGATTCCCAAATATCTGTACAAAAACGTTTATGACAAGCTTATGCATGGGCACACTTACTTTCACTGAGTGAAAAAAACAAACCAAGAAACAGTAGGTTTGCACTGGTTTTAAAATGTGCTAAATTTAATTGCCAGTAATAGATAAAACCTCATATTATTTACTTGCAACAGTGTGATGCCATGCATTAGCTTCATGAGAATAGAGAAGTCTTGTTTAGTAAGATTGTAACTTCCAAACTCTAGTAAACTTTTTTTCCAGACCATCATGCCAACCATCTGTTAAAGCATCTCTGCAGAACTAGCCATCTGTTAAGTATTAAACCTTCTCAAGAGCTGTGCTTGTGCATATTTTTTTCAGGAATATTTAAGTTTTCTGTTTCATCTGGTATTGTACCAACAAATATGAATAAGTGCATTATTCTTACCATGAAAACTCTTGCAGTATGCATTCTGCAGATGGGCAGCTTTTAATACGTTAGCCACCATTCATAGGCAAATATCCCATCAGAACATTAATGCTTTATCCACTATCTAATTCAAAACACTAACTCTATTTCTATTGTCTTGTGACTACATTACTAAAGATTAAGAAATAGACAATAGCTTTTTCCTGTATTCTGCTCACATTGAGAATGTTAGAGGTAATTAAATAAGGGCTATTTCTCTTGCGCTTGTGCATGGAAAACATGGAAACTCTACTGGAAAAAAAATGTCCTGTGCTTTAAAAAAAGACTGCTATATAATCTCATTTGTGTCACTGGCAAATATACTGTACTGTCTGTATTGAAGTTATTAAGGGTTTTGCAGTTGGTGGTGGTATAATGAAACTAGTTTATTGATGTGCTAGCTGGGTGACTGCAGAATTAGTTGTTGTTGATTTATAAGTCATGGATTTTTATGGTAACTTCAGATATAACTATCATTTTTAATTACCAAGAAAAATAATCCTCATTATTCTGTGCTGTGTAAAATTACAAAAAAATGTATCAGTTTATTTAGATTAGTATTTTATTTCTTTGTAGCATGATGCTACTATACAGCAAAATAGGTTATTTTCTAAACCAACAAATTGTCAGTGAAACAGAAAAAATATAATAAACAAGCCTAATTTCAATCAAGTGAGATTTTGACATGACAAAAAATACTATAGAAAGTGAAAATCTTCAACAACTTTGTTTTGGAAATAATAATGAGCATTTTATAACTTTTTCTTTTCATTCAAAGGACAAATTAATGTCATAACTGATAGTTTGTCCTCATACAACACAAAGCAAACATGATTTAAAAAATAATTCTAGAGATCAGATCTCAGAGCAACAAACAGTCCAAACCTTACAAGTCTACTATGAGGTCCTGATTTGTAAAAGTGTTTAAGTATTTGCCCAATGTTAAGCATGTGCTTAAAGGTTTTGCTTTTCTGTACTGGACTGAATAATATAATGGCTTTTGAATAATTCCAGTGTTTATATAGAATTATTTCAGGTACTGGTATAAAGATGTCATTTACCATATCAACAAACTTCATTAATAGGTTGACTATAATGGTTAAGAGGCAGAATCTGACGGTGGGCTTGGAGGATTCCCTATTGCCTACATAATGAACTAAAGCCAGATTATGTGCTCTTGTTTAGGCATTTAAGCTCAAAATTCAGTGTTCTGCTGTGACTTGACAATTCTCTGTCACCAGGACATTTGTATTAAATTCCCAGTGCTGAATTCTTTCAGCAAATGTTATCTACTGTCACATATTTTCTGGATTTGAGAACCAGGGCTGCTGCATATGTCCATGGCATTCAGATTGCTTATCAGTCATACAGATAGCATCTTCCTTGCCTAATGGCAATGCCTAGAAATGTTGTCTTTGTGAAGGGATAGAGAGGACTTCTCTCTCTTTTCTGCTTTCAGAAGAAAGTAGGCTTAATTTTATGGAATTTAAGTTGACCATGTGCTTACCCACTTGTCCCACTGGCTGTTCTGCTGCCTTCCCCTCTCATAAGCTTTTAAAATTTTTCAATTGTTCTGATAGATGTTTTCACAGTTACTGCAAATGTAGAATATGGGTCTCGTTTCTGACTGTCCAGAAACTTTTATTAGTGGATATATAATTTCTCATTTAGTGACAATTCTCATTCCTATTTGCAACTCTGCTTTGAAATACCATCCTGTAGGAACCCTCATTCTATATACTTCTCATTCTGACTGAATTAGCATCTTATTCTGTACTTACGAAAATAACATGAATTTTGCCATTGATTGCAAACCTCTAGCAGTTCACAAGAATGGTTGTGATTGTTGAGGTAATCTGACACACAATAGAGGATTTATATAGTGAGATTATAGGCAACACATTCTCAGGAGTGTTTAACTTGAATTTGATTTCTGTGTTCTATAAAAGCCACATACATTTCCCTTAGGGAGAATTCATGTCACATTCAGTTCTTAGTCTTCAGTCTGGGTAACCAAAAGGTAAGTGCACTGGGGTTTGCTATTACATCTATGGACAATTATCTGAGAATTAAATTTTCTTTTTTTTTTTTTTTTTCACAAGTAACCTGATGTGCCTGCGGTAGGCATTCTATTCTCCTTTGCATTTGTAGGATCTTTTATTAGATCAGATGGTAGGCTATAGTATTTATTTCTCTAAGTTATTATTAATGTTAGAAGGAGAAGCAACTTTATAAAAGATACTACGTTTACCTACGCATCTTTCCTGATACTGTTGCTATCATCAAAAGTATGGCCACATTTTGTTACTTCTGCTTTAGATCACATGTGAATGCTGTGAATATTCTGGTTCTTGTAGAGAAGCAGTCAGGTGGTTATGTAACAATATAAAATATTATACTCTACTCCTACAGCTTTAAGTGACTAGTATTTTTGCTATTTTCAGTGAAATTGTTTAGCCTTTGTACCAATGCACACCATGAGAAAATTTGGCCCCAGTGAAAGTAGTTGTGAATACAAAGTGGTGTCATTTCTTAAATGCAGAAAGGCTAGCAATCTCTGAAATAGCAATGGATAAAGGTGAAGAAAGAGTAAGGTAAAATAAGGACAAGGCATACTTACTTATATAGTAAAGCATTTAAACTTCACCAAGTCTTTTTCACTAGTCACATTTTTCTAGCTGAAATCCTTCTAGGCTTTTCCCTCATCATGGAAATTACTTTAGTTTGCAAACACATCACAGATGCTTTATGTAACCTACTGTTTCTGCTGTCTCCAATACTGGCTTTTAAGCTGAACCATTGCACTCCTGAAGAGAAATATGTATATTGCGCACAAACATCTTGCAGAGGAATTTAATATTTTTTTCAGAGACTTGCACTATGAAAATGCATGCTAAAATGATTACTAAGCGCATGTTGTGAAATGTTATGAATAGATTGTGCCTCTGACCTGCATTAAACCCAAGTTGAGTGTTTAATGAACTACTGTTTCTGGAAGATCTTACAAAAAGCTCATTTAGTTATTACTCATATATTATTACTCATTTAGTTTCTCACAGTCCAGGGAAAGTCCAGTGTTAGCTAGCCATCTCTTTAGTGTTGCCACATACTAGATCTCTATACAGTTAGCATGTGCTTACAGAATCTACTTGATGAAAAGTAGAAGCCTGCCCTCTTGGTTGGCTATAACACACTTTTGCTCTATTCATTACCAAGGCAAGTGGATGTAGTTTATGTGCCACATACATGTACGCAGTGCTAGTACACCCACAGGATCACTAAGTCTGGCAATTTGGGAAAGTGTTCACGGCATCTGTTCAGATACCCTCAGACATCAGAAAGTCAGTTATTTTCTTACAAAGACTGTGAGTGTAGAGATATAGCAATAGAGAAGAGGGAGTTTCTTGGTTTGAAAAAGCCACAACCTTACTGAATTACTATAAAAGAAAAAAAGAAATGTTTAACTAACTTGATTATTTAGCTCACTGCTTGTTACTTAATGTCCAATACAGGAGAGAAAGAAGGGACAAAAGTGGCTTTCAATGCCATGAGACTAAGTTGCCATGGCCAAGCACTTTTCCTTGTCAGTGTTACTCTGAGGTTACAGCAGCTGAGGAAAGCCTGAAGTGTGCTATGTGTCAAAGCAGCTGGAAATCAAAGGAACCAATACACTGGGCTATCTTATCTGCATTATAACTCTGTAGTGATAGAAAGGTCACTCATGTGTCCAATGTCTTTGTCAGTTTGCTTCAGGTTTGTAGTTGCTTTATTTCCAAGGGGTGAAAAGAATTTAAAGAAAAGTGAAGAATGCATCACCAGATATGTAAACTTCTGTATAATTCAATATAAGAGTTGGATACCACAATGATACTGATGCAGGAAGAAGACAAGAAAAGCTGCATGGGGATTGTTGGACATGGACTGTGTGATAAATTACTAGATAGTGGTAATGGAATGAGAGGAGGATAGCTTCCCTCCTTGCTGCTAAATTTGGTTTTGACATGCAGTCAACAACTTTGTTTGTGTATTACCCTAAAGTAGACTCTTGATCCAGTCAGTGGCTTTTGCAGTTTCTCCCTGTCCTGTCCCAGGACCCTCTGTCCCCAACGATTATATACCTCTTTTTCTTTGCTGAACTGATATTTCTGTTTGTGTTCTTATTGTGTTCTTATTTGTGTGACTGTATTTTTAGCCTCCAAACAAAGCTTTAGCTTGGTTTCTGCCGTATTGTTTTTCTGGCTCAGAGATGGTGCTGTTGCTTAACTCTTCTCATACTAGGAAGTGTTCTTAGAGAAAAATGCTGTGAGCTTCCTTTAAAGATAAGTAGACAACCCCATCCCAATACAAACCCTAACACGATAATAAAAAAAAAAAAATTTAAATTAAAAGTAGTAAAAAGTATAGATGGCACTGGTGAGTAGCTGATGATCATAATGGGAAATTGAGGTAACTTTGCACGAGTGTATTAAAATGCACATCATGGTAGAAAGTAAGACTCCTCTCATAAATGTCAGAAACACCAATTTAACGAAAGACAAACACCACATAAAATAAGCTACTTCTGACACCTTATTTTTATACAAATGTATTTTAATGTATCTGTGAATTAAATATGAATGAACAAATGTTGGGGTCAAACACAGTAAACTGATTAACAGGCCAGAAAAGAATCAATAGCAAAGCTACAAAAATCCCAGGGACTTATTTTCAGAGACCTGCCGAGTTGCAACCTAGAAGCAGAAGTATCAGTCTAGAGGAACTGTAAATTGATTCAGAATAACCTGTTTCAAATGTCCTGGAAGAAATTGCAGACTTCACTACTTTAAGTGTACATGTGAGAAACTTTTCTTCACAACAGCTGAAAGAAGTAATTTCTTAAACTTAGGGTTTCCAAAGTTACTGTGATTTTTAAGTTACCTAAATCCATTACAGATTTTCAGGTGGCCTGTTGACTTTGTATTTGGTCCATTCCTGCCAACTAAATAAAGAAATTCCAGGGGAATTCCAGGGATTGTATTTCTAACCAGCATAGCTTCTGGCAGATGTGGACCCCCCTTTCCAAGACTCAAGGTGATTTGGATGACTTGCTACCTGGCAGCCTTTGTCTATTGGTATAACACAAGAGATGACGGAGGCATCTTTGAAAGTGGAAGACCTGATAGTGCTTTCTCAGTAGGCTATCACTAGCCAGACAGCTGGTGCCTCTGAGATTTGAGGTGTGTAAAGAATGTAATGCCTAGCCCTCATTTCACATTACAGTGAAGTAAGGATGACAATGATATATAGGCAATCCAAAACAGACTAAAGTGTAACACCTAAAAGTTAGGTAGCTGCTCCCGGTGTGTTGGAAGATGATGTACTCTTGGTCATCCTAGTTTAAACTACTTCTAGAGACAGAAGGGTTGAGATAACGACAGATCTGACTAGGGTGTGTCTAATCGTATTTGTGATAAGCATTCATTGTTTCGGATTAATAGTCACTTGTCACAATGCTGATTTATTGGCTTTCAAAGTTGTTGCTCTGGATCTCAGAGGCTCAGCATGTTGTATCTTACTTACAGCTGGTATTTGCTGTGCTAGTGTTTATCTGCTGGGGACCTTGGGCTAAGGTTCTTGTTTCATTGTACTTTATAGTAATGACTTGTAATACAATAGAACCATGAAACTGATCTGGCTTGCATTCCCAGTGTGGTCACCACCTCTATACTTTGGGAGGAATATAATAGACATGTTTAGCAATTACACATCTTTTTTCCCCTCCTTGGGTGGACAACTCGTGAAGGAGACATTCCATTACATTCTCAGCCCCACCACCAGATGGTTTACAGCATCATTTGAGAGTTCTGAAGGTTTTGAATGGCCTTTAGGTATCCTTGAGACCTGCCTGCTGATTGTGATGGGTATCACTATGTTGGCACACATACGGAGTGTGTTTTACCCACGACCATTTCGTCTGATCTCAAGAGTTAAGCAGAGTCAGGTTTGGGCCTTGTCTAGGGTTAGATGATGATATAGGAGGACCAAGAGATTTTCCCAGAAAAAGAGAGCCCGGCTAGCTCAGTCGGTAGAGCATGAGACTCTTAATCTCAGGGTCGTAGGTTCAAGCCCCACATTGGGTGCCAAAAAGAACTGCTGTTGTTTAAGCCTAGTCAGCTGCACAGTTTCTCTCTCACTCCCCCCCCTCTTCCTTCCCCCACTCCTGGAGGGGTGGGGAGGAGAATCGAAAGAATGTAACTCCCAAAGGTTAAGAGCAGTCCAGTAACTAAGGTATAACACAAACCACTGCTGCTACCGCCAATAATAATAATGATAAGGGAAATAACGGAAGAGAATACAACTGCTCACCACCTGCCGACCAATACCCAGCCAGACCGAGCAGTAATCTAACCCTTCCAAGTAAGTACCTTCAGTTTATATAGTGGGCATGACGTGCTATGGTATGGAATACCTCTTTGGTCAGTTTGGGTCAGGTGCCCTGTCTTTGCTTCCTCCCAGCTTCCCTTCCTCCCTGGCAAAGCATGAGGCTCAGAAAGTCCTTGGTCAGACTAAACATTCTAAGCAGTAGCTAGAAACATCGGTGTTATCACCACTGTTCCCAGGCTGAAAGTCAAAACACAGCACTGCACCAGCTACTAAGAAGGAGAAAAATGACTGCTACTGCTGAACCCAGGACATCACTATACCCAGGGCTAGAGATAATGGGCTCAAAATGCAGCAAGGAAAAATATTTGGCATAATTTCCAGAAGTTTGCCAATGAAACTGAATGCTGAAGCTGGCTGTCTGGAAGCCTGAAGAGTCTCTGTCACTGGAGATCTTAAAGGACAGATCTTTTGTGCATGCATGCAGTTGGATAAACTTCTGAGATACTTTTCAGTTTTGTTTCCTATGATTCTATGCTATCAAATAGTTTGATATGACCAAAAAGAAATAAAACAACACAAAAAACTAGCAGAGACATAACTGTAGAGTCTATGGGAAATGAAGCCTATGACATTTATGGCTGTTATTGTATTGAAAAATCAAATTATTTTTCCTCCAAAGAAAGAGCAAAAGCTGCATGCATGTGTACCAGATTAACAAAACATTAGCATCTTCCTGATTGTAGTTATTTCTGAAGCTTAATTTTGCCATAAACCTAATCTCATTGATGCTTTCTTATTCTGCAGACCACTAAATATGAAAATACTTATCTGAATGCAAACTTGCAATTTGCTTTTCCTTTCTGCAGATTTCCACTTCTTTCCATTTAACTGTCCTGTCTTGAAATCAGTAAAAGAAAACCTTTCTATTTAATGACTTAGATTACACAACTCAGATGTTTTGCTGTTTACAACTTTGTTGTCATAAAACCCTTATCCCAACCCCTCTGCCCAATTACGAGTCCTTATTTTAAGACCAACTAACGTGAGCACTATTCCTAGCCTGAACATACATAAGACATCTGCTACTTCCACATTCTCTGTTTATATCAATTAAGTCTTCAAGAACAGGCAAGCCCATCTGTACTATTTTTCTAGTTCAGTCTCAGAAAGAACAAGTCTATTTTCAGTCTTCCAGCCTGCTTCTATTCAGATACACCTAAAACTTCATCCATGTCACTTCAAATTCTCATTCACTGATAAATTCATCACCATAGTGGCAACACTTGCTCTTCTCCAGCTATCCTTCAGTAGCCCTTTGTGATCATAATGATTGATAAGTCTCTTGGATCAATGCTATGAGATTTTTAGCACAGATATTGTAGTACATATTTTAATGATGGATATGTCTGAAGCCAGATGCATAGTAATTTTATGTTTTGAAGCCCTATTTTGAGATCATTATCCTTCTGATCTTTGAAGGTCTGATTATAAAGTACTTATATTTCCGTGATAAATAGGTGCTGAATTATTCCTGGCTTCATTTACTCATGGTATCCATTCTGTGTAATTCAAGATGAATGAACAAGAGATTTACTAGTTATTACTGGTGTTCTTCCTCACAGAATTACGGGGAAGTTAGCATAAAAGTAGGGATGATTTTCTAGAGAAAAGAGCTACAGACAATGGGGAGCAGGTAAGAGAACACAGATGCTTTTGTTCAGTGTTCTGAAGCTGAAGGTTTATCATTAGGGTTTAACAGTTGGGAGGGGGTTAGAACAGAGGACATGTCAAGTGCTTTGTCTTAGAGCAATCACTCTTGAAGCATACAACTTCTGACTGATGTAGAGGATGAATCTAGCTCTGCCTGACCTGGCCTGTCTTAGGTTTTGCTGGATGGAGTTCCACGCCCTGTGTGCAGTGTGACAAATGGTGCATGCCTAGCAAGAAAGGGAAATATGTTAGTTCTGTAATAGAAGTTGTGTTTTACTGCAATATACTAGGGGAGTTAATGCCTCTTTAACAAAATAAATACCCTTCATTTCAGGATATCAATTAAATAAATC
This sequence comes from Psittacus erithacus, assembly GCA_009867235.2. NCBI lineage: Eukaryota > Metazoa > Chordata > Aves > Psittaciformes > Psittacidae > Psittacus > Psittacus erithacus. The sequence continues at coordinate 26,009 of WYDI02034521.1, forward strand.
ACATGATGTTACACAATTTTTTTTGTTTATATAAAAAATGAATATCCCCAAGATGTGTATGTCTCTGAAGCAACATACTTGTTGGTTTCTTCTTTATTATTTATTTATTTGATATCATGAAGTGCAAGCTAGTCCCTCAAGTGATAAAAATATCTCCATGAGTACTCTGCATGAAGTTACTTGGTTTTTTTTCACTGCAGGAGGCCATACTAATATGAGGTTGCGTCTTATCAGACCATTAATATGCTGAAGCTTTCCTAAAGCAGGCTGGTATAATTACTCCCCATTTCAGGCTACTAAAAATGTTTACACAGTATGTGAATTGACAATTAATTGTTAATTTTTGTGGTTTTGCCTTATATTAAATATATGCCATAAGTATACTTTGATTTTCATCAAGCAATCTTCAAACTTCCTTAATAGCTTTATGTAATGGACTTTGCCAGAAGCCTTTATCAGAGCCTTCTTCAATTAGTTAATGTTAATGGAGCACTTAGAAAATGAAAAATGTAGTATAAGTATTGAGTACTACAGTTATATCAAAATGTCATTTTATGAACAATTTTGTTAATGGTTTAATTTTAAATATTCCTTTTATTACAGATTTTTAGAACAAAATTATTTATATACAAAATATTCAGGATTATAACCTGTCCTAATAGAGAAATCAAATTAAGAAATTAATTTTAATAACTAGAATTAATAAGAATTTTAAACCCGCAAAGTCTTCAGGTTTTTATTCCATTAATTCTTTCATGCTCCTACTTTTTTAACTTTCTGTCTCAGTTTCTTGAGCCTTCACTTGGCTGCACAACAGCTCTTTGCTGTCAATTGAGTTAATAGCCTTCCTCTTTCTGCCTCAGTGTGTATACGCCAACTAAACACAACTGGTTATTTCTACTTTACTAAAATAGCACTCAGTCTTTAATCTACTATTTAAACTTATTATTTTCCTATTATTTTGTTTCCTGACTCAAAAGAAGTAGTACGACATAACTTCTCTGAACGCTTCTATCTGGGCATTAATTTGCATAAAGAAAAGATACTACCACTTATGTCCTATCTAAAACTAATCAGGCTCACTGCCAGAATGTCTTCCTCCTAATTAGCCTGAATCTTTGATGAGATACTGGATATAGTGTTATATGTATGCACAGAAATGTATATCGAGCCTTACAATCTGCCACAATTGCATTACCATATAATTTAGCATTGCCTGGTTCTACAATTTTAGTTTTTCTTAAATGATTCTTTGGTTTATTATGCAGATGAGATAAGGACGTAATTATTAATAGTTTTCGATATTGTAACAACCGTAAATGATTGTGTTTGCATAATCATCTCATGGCATTTCTACACATAAGATTATTCAGATTGTTATCTCTCAAAACTAATATCTGTTAATATGTGAGGGGGGGGTGTCACAGGTCATTTATTTCAGCTGGGTAAAATGAAATTTCAGATAAATAAAATCAGAATTCTTACTGGTCTTAGCAATCAGTGAGTAAGTAAATAAGGAAGTCAGATTAAATGAGTTCCTTAGACCAGGAGAAAGGGTGTCAGAGTGTCATCACATTTCCTCTTGCTGCTGCTACCCTGCTAACTGAAGTTGCACAATTCTCGAGCATTAGTGCCAGAGGCTACTGCCTCCTCAGACACCACAATTCAGGTGCTTGTGAGATTGCTTTAGTCCATATAAACCAGATTAACATGGATATATTATTTCATTTTTTTAAGCAGTCCAGTTTGTTGTGGATAAAATGGCCTGGGGAACACTCACATGGCAGGTCAGAGAGATAACAGTTGTCTTTGGGGCTGGGCACAGTAATTTTTTAGCCAGTGTAACTGCAGCTGGAAGATTGTGACTATGCTAATGATATGACTGTAAAGACTTAGTTCTAGGTCAGCTTAATGCATAAATGCATTCATGCGTACAGATTAAAGTCCTTGTTAACTCTGTACATGTCTAGGCCTTAGGCTGTGACTAGGAGTTGTAGTGTCAGAAATTTACAGGGGAACATCCTAATTGGAACTGCAGAAGTCATAGCGAATTAATTTGATAGAAATCTTCTCACAGATTTTTTTCCTTGGCCAATTTCCCTTAACTATGCTGAGAAGAGGTTTACTAAATAAAGGTGGGGAGAATATAAAGCTACAAAGAGGAAGAGGCCTCTAATAATGTTGGCTGCTGCCTTGTGTCCTCTTGTGTTAAGTGATGCAGCTGCAACCATGAGTTGCCCAGCTCTCTTTATTTCAAGCATGAAAGTATTTGTTTCAATTAGTCATGGCAATGGCAGCTTATAGATATTGCAATATTTAAATACATTAGCTTTCTGGATAAAGAGAGTATTATTGCTCATTTAGTGAACAAAACTCTTTCATTGGCTTATCATTATGTATTTGTAAAGTTCTTTAGTTTATTTGGTCATTCATTTACTCCAGGGAAAGGCAGTGAGGCTTTCTGTTATATTGTAAAGGCCAAATATGTTCTGATTATATGTATACTGATTATATGAATATCTGATTATATGTTCTAAATTAGTAACACCCACCAAGGTAAAACGGTCATTCTGAAAAATCTTGCTTAGCTACCATATAAATGCAGCCCATACTTTACCGTAAGTCTTTATTGTCTTTATGTTCATATGACTAGAACTGCGTCTTTATGAACCTTTCAAATTTTCCTGTTTCCAAGTCACTTGTTTGCTACCTCACAACTAAGTCCAACCAGGATGTCGAATTTCAGTGTTTCACTTCAGTCCCCTAGGAAACCTCAGCCTAGATGGCATTCTCAGACAAACTGACAGAGCTAAGCTGTAAGGCAGTGGAATTTTAGTTGCTACTTTCCTAAAAAGCACAGAGAGAAGAGGAGGCTGTAGGTGTATTGTCTAAAATATCTTGTGACACAATATTTTCTGCGGAAGGTAGAAGGCCCAAGTTCAGATTTCCTTTTCTGCCAGAGTCGGTTCAAACTCACATCTCCAATGAATGTGTCCTAATTAGCGGGATTTTAAGTAAAGAAGAATAGGAAGCTTGAATGCTTAACCTGCAGAATCAACAGTGGGAAGCAGGTGTTGTAGTGCTGAGCTGTGTAAAACCACAGTCTAGTTGTCTCTTTTTCTATCCTGGGAGAAGATAATACTAGAGGGTCTACAGTTCTAGCAGAGATGCCCAATAAAACCCCCTGACCAGAAGTGAAAGACTATTCAGAAAAGAAATTAGGCACATGATGGGGTTTTGGAGGATGGCCTTCATAGATGTGAACACAGGAAAAATCAAGTTTTCCTTAAAAGCTTATATGAGCCCAACACAAAGTACAAAGAGCAGAAGTGAGGTCTTAACTGCGTCTCAAGAAGCTGAGACAAAATACTGACCTATTGAATAGTGCTATTTTTCATCTCTCCTTTTCATAGCTCCAAGCACAGCTTCTTAGCAGAGATCAAAGTATTTTCAGTTGCTGACTTTCTAATGGTCAAAGATGTTATTGAAATATTCAGTTTGGCACAACAGTTGATGTTTACCAGGACACTGCACTGTACATTATGTAAGACAAATCTGGACTGTTTTGCTAGAATGGGTCTTTATCAGCTGTTCCTGAATTCCTAAAACTGTGTTGCTTCTGGTACCTTTCTTGAGCTCTGTTTTCTAGCCTTCCTGACTGCAATAATACGTGATACTTAGGTAACAGTTTTGCCACAAAAGTGCCTTCCGTGGAAGTGTTAATTTACGTTACATGATTCAGAACTATGTCCTTGCTATAGAATTAAATGACTGTGATAAAAATGTGGTTTACATGTATTTTGATTAGTTGACTTGGATTCAGTTACTGCTTTAATTAGATATTTGACAAGGAAAATCACAGTGTTGTTTACGAAGTCACATAGACTGCTATGCCTTTATTTTACAGAACATTTATACAGACTGCTTGCTATCATCCCAATTCTGCATGCATTGTGAAAGTTTGATTTTTTGCCATCAAAGCCTCAGTAGTGGTAGATTGGATCCTATATTGTATTTACTTGAGTGGTATTGATCTTTCAGCTTCTATTTCATTAGCTAGAATTCCTTATTCATGGAGGGTCTGAATTTAATGAGAAGCTAATATAGTACTCACTGACTTATTATTTTGTGAACAAGAATCTTTTTGCTATTTTTAAAACATCCCAAAGCAAGAGAGAGAGGAAGAGAAAAAAAATCCCAAAACAATCACAACAGCAGATCTTAGTACCATAAAAGCAGAGGTTTTCACTGCATAATCATCCATTTGTCATCTGCAGTGCCGCTGGAGATTCATGTTAATTATGCTCATTCATCTGAACTAGCCACAGGGGAAGTCCTCTAAGCAGCTTAAGGCAGACTGGCAACAGACGACACCCCTTTTATTCCTATCTGCGCATTGTGTTGCCCACCGAACGTGCTGCTACTTGAGCAATCAAGAGACTAACACCTGTAAAATCAAATGGTAAACTAAATATAGTAGCAAGACATATATGCATTAAAAATGCCAAAATCTAAATGTGCTTTAAATTTGCAAAGTCTTAAATAAAATGTCATTTTAAGTAGACACAAGCATCCATACAAAAACAAATATGAAAGGAATTTTAAACTTGTACTGTCAAATGCCTAAAACCTAGCAAGTGCCGGATTTCTAATTCTCAGGTTTTCCCTACAGATGAAAACAAATTAAGATATAATCTTTGATTACATTGTCACGTTATATTTTATTTTATAAAAGCCTGTGCTTATTCAGTGCTTAGTATAAGCACTATTCATATGGTCAAACCACCCAAAGTCTTCATTCTGGTTGAAATGCATGAACTAGTTTTCCTGAAATTTTATTTATAAACCCCAACATAATCACATATACCCATGACATGGAAAATATCATCCCCATGCCTAGTGAAGCTGTAGCCAAACGTATGCAAGATCTCATGAAAAACCTATTAAGCAATCTCTAGAATTAGGTAAAGATTAGACGGCCATGTGGATACTTAGAGATCTGTAGTAAAACAATAAATGTCATTTATGAAACCTTCAGTTTTTCTTTTTGTTTATGTTTGTGCTGCACATGTTAGTCAGGGGGCAAGATCTAAATAAATTGTAACGGATAACATCTGAATTAGCAGTAATAATCTTACTGCAAGAAATACAACTTTCTTCCTGCAAGAAAGAGTATCAAGTCCACATCTGTCTTCTTACAATTTTCTTCTTATAATATTCAAAGGCATCACATCAGATAAACAAATTCAAATGAGTTCATCTGAGAAAATCCACCAGTAGCTAAACTACTATAGACAATGACTTACAAACCTAAAGACAAAAAAACAAACCAACCAAACAAAAAAAACCCAAAAAACCCACAACCAAAAAGCAAAACCACCACACAAACCCCTGAAAGTTTAAATATTTTTGGCTTATCGTCCTGGGAAATGTCAATGCAAAATTAATTGTATTTAAAGAAGTGGCAAGAAGTATATTGTCTAAAGAAAAATATTTCTTCAGTTATTTTTTCACATGCCTGACAGATTGTCTTTGATCTTCCTGATAAAACTGTCCTCACATGACAGCTGATGTCTTGCCTTGTACATCAAGGACATAATCCACAATAAAATTGTCTTTTCTGGCTCATGAAAGATAATTGAGAAAAACAAATGCTCCTGAAATGTTATGGAACCAGACAGTGCTCCAGAAGAGGAACCTCCACTATTATGTGAGACAACAGGCAAATTGGACTTGTGGAGACAGAGCATATTGTACCTGCTCTGGCACTGCCCGACAGCTGTCTTTGCACACCAGGACCGAACACTCTGCTCTGTTTTCTGAATGCACCAGCTATATGGTCAGAGCTAGACCACTGACTCCAATGCCAGTGAAAAAGCAGATGACATCTTCACAAGTTGCAGCCACAATCTTCCAGCCAAGCCCAAGGATAAATGCAATCAGTATATGGATGATGGACATTTTGGCAAAAGAGGAACCTGGACAAGACAGAAAGTGTGCTCTGGGCAAAGTCAAACATCTTTGCAGACATTATAGCTTCTCTGTAGATATTTCATCTGAAAGAAAACATCTCTGTTGTTCTGTTCAATTCATAATTCTCCTTAATTTTTTCGCTAGGTGTTATGGTTTTACCACGGCTGGCAGCTCAGTCCCACACAGCCACTCACTCACTCCTCCGCCCCCTCCACCATGCAATGGGAGCAAGAATCAGAAGAGTAAAAGTGAGAAAACTCATGAATTCAGATAAAGTCAGTTTAATAGACAAAGCAAAAGTTGCATGCACAGGCAAAGCAAAATAAGGAATTAATTCACCACTTCCCATCAGCAGGCATGTATTCAGCCATCTCCAGGAAAGAAGGGCTCTGTCACATGTAGTGATTACTTGGGAAGACAAACACTATAACTCTGAATGTACTCCTTCCCGCCCTCTTACCCTAGCTTTTATTGTTGAGCATGATGCGGTATCGTGTGGAGTATGCCTTTGGTCAGTTGGGGTCAGTTGTCCTGGCTGTATCCCCTCCCAGCTCCTTGTGCACCCCCAGCCTACTTGCTTGTGGGTTGGTGTGAGAAGCAGAAAAGGCCTTTACTTTCTGTAAGCAGTGCTCAGCAATAACTAAAACATCCCTATGTTATCAACACTGTTTTCATTAAAATCCAAAACATAGCCCCATAGGAGCTACTGTGAAGAAATTTAATTCTATCAAACCAGCGCATTGGGTGATGTTTTCTATTTTCTTAGGTCACCCAGCAGGATCTATACAGCTCTGTAAAGCTCTGTACATTTATGCAGATGGGGAATAAGTTAGACCTGACTTCAGTGTTTCATAACAGCCCTATGAGATGCCACAAATACATGGTAAATGATGCCTCACATGTCAACAACATTCAAACCCATTTAGCACTCTGCATCTCGAGGGTGTTAAGAGAGCTGGCTGACATTGTTGTGAGGTTGCTTTTCATAATCTTTGAGAAGTTGTACTGATCAGAGTATTTCCCAGAAGACTGGAAGAAAGCAAATGTCACCCCCACTTACAAGGGCTTAAAGAGGGATCCAGGAAATTATAGACTGATCAGTCTTATTTCAGACCCTGAGAAAGTTATGGAATGAATCCTCCTGGGGGCTTTCACAAGTCCAATGAAGCACATGACTGGGAAAAGCCAGCATGGATTCATCATGGGCAAACCATGCTTGACAAACCTGATAAACTTCTACAATAAAGTAACCTGCTCAGCTGAAGTAGGCAGCAGGGGTGGCCTCTGTGAGAAGAGGCATGGGGCTGTCTTGGGCCAGACATAGCCAAATCCATCTGGTTTCAGATGGCTCCAATGGACCCACTTCAGGGCACAACTGAGCCTTTCAGCTGAGATGGTGGCTTTTCTGGGAAAGTATATTTAAGAAAAGACGGACAAAAACCCAGCCAAAGAAACAACAAAACACAGGGGGACAGAGGAAAAGAGTGAGAACCTGCAAAGAGAACACCAAGGCTGGAGGAAAAGGAGGGGAAAGGAGACAGAAAGAAGGAACCACAACACTACAGCATGCCTGCCCCAGACCTTGCCTCACTGAGGGGACTGAGTGTAATCTATGGCAATAATGAAGGGGAGGAGAAGGGTTTGCAGTGAAGCTCAGTTTAAGAAAGAGAAAGAAAAGGGGTTTTCCCTGAGTGTATAAATGCTTTTACTTTTTCTGTTTTGTTTTGGGTTTTCTTTTGTTTACCAATATCTGAAGCAGTAAATAAATATATATATTAATTGGCAGTAAATTAAATTCATTTTCCCCAAATCCAATCTGTTATGCCTGCAACGGTGATTCATAAACGAACACCTTGCCTTTATTTCCCCCCATGAGCTTTCTCATTCCTAATCTGCCTGTACTGTCCCCTGTCCCACTGAGGCAGCGTAGAGAGTGAGCAGCTGTGTGGAAGTTCAGCTGCCATCTGGGCCAGCCCACCACAAGAAGTCTGCATAAAGTAGTACAAAAGAAAAATATTGTATTAGTGTGCAGAAGAAAAGTGCAAGCAGAATACGGACATTGCTGTGAAGAATCAGTGGGTGAATAAACTCTGAAAAACCCCTGCCTCTTGGCAGACCCAAAATTGAATACCTGGATGCCAGATGTCTGTATAGCTGTGGACTCCATCTGTAGCACATGCTTTCACGCCATATGCTACTTTGTATCAAGTGGTGGTATGATTACATAAGAAATTTATGGAAAAACAGCTCCGTTCCCACCTCTCACTGCTCTTCTTTATTCTCCCATTTCTTGCTCTTTTGTCACTGCTGAAAAATTAATTCTATAGACAGCTACCCTTCTACACGCTATATTTCCACTTTCTCTCTAAAAAGAGGATCATTGAATTATTGGGCTCTGAAAAGTAAATGTCCAGATATCAACCATTAACTAGTCTGATAATTCTACAGATCATTCTTCTGCAAGTGCGTGATGTTTCCTTTTAGGGGACTAGCATTAATGTTATAATTAAACTTTCACACACTTTAATTTTGCAGGATATAGCAAAACTATATTTAACCTTCTAACACAAACATGTTAAATATAAACAGAGAAGTTTTGAGCCCACACTCGTTTTCAGGAGACAAAGTAACGACAAAAATTCATCAGGAGCAAGTGCTTTGGGTTTTTTTGGTTATTTGCTCAGATTTTTCTTTTTTTATTTATGTTAGATATAAGGAAGTTCTTTAGTGTGAGGGTGGAGTGGCCCTGGAACAGGTTGCCCAGAGAAATTCTGGCTGCCCCATCCCTGGAAGTATTCAAGGACAGGATGGACAGGGCTTTGAGCAACCTGATCTAGTGGGAGGTGTCCATGCCCGTGGCATACCATTGGTGGAACTCTATGGTCTTTAAGGTCGGTTCCAACCCAAACCATTCTATGATTCTATGATTTGCAAGACTGTGGAAACACTGACTACAAAATTTCTTCTTTTGTGCTAAGTAATTTTTTATTTTTTTTTTAATGACAGTCCCCACAACCTGCCATTTTCTCATTCTGGAGATAAATTATTAAAAAAAAATGGTAAATGTAGATAGGTTGAATGCAGACTATGGTTTCTCTCATCATCAGGTTTCACTCAGCTTTATAGCTTCTTTGTGATCCCTTAATTATGGCTGAAACTGGATATGTATAACTGAGAGCATCTTCAGAATTTCACAGAATCACAGAATCATTAGGGTTGGAAGAGACCTCTGGAGATCACCTAGTCCCGCCCCACCTGCCAAGGCAGGGTCACCCAGAGCAAGTTACACGTTAATGTGTCAAGGCAGGTTTTGAATGTGTCCTGAGAGGGAGAATCCACAACCTCCCTTGTCAGCCTGTTGCAGTGCTCTGCCACCCTCAGTGTATCAAAGTACTTCCTCGCTTTGGGGCGAAAGTTCTGTGTTTCAGTTTATGGCCATTGCTCCTCGTCCTGTCCCTGGGCACCACTGAAGAGTCTGACGCCATCCTCCTGGCACTGCCTTTGAGATATTTGTACACATTGATGAGATCCCTCTCAGTCTTCTCTTCTGCAGACTAAACAGGCACAGCTCCCACGATCTCTCCTCATAAGACAGATGTTCCAGACCTCCAATCATCTTCGTGGCCCTGTCCTGGACCCTTTTCAATAGTTCCTTGTTTTTCTTGAACTGAGGAGCCCGGCACTGGACGCAGTACTTCAGATGTGGCCTCACCAGTGTCGAAGAGAGGGGAAGGATCACCTCCCTTGATCTGCTGGCCACACTCCTGCCAGTGCACCTCAGTGTCCCTCCTGACAGCCAGGGCACACTGCTGGCTTATAGTCAATTTAGCATCTCCTAGTGCTCCCAGGTCCTCCTCAGCTGAACTGCTCTCCAGTAGGTCATATCTAAGTACTCAGGTACTCATCACTGTTTTGGTCTTGTTCTTAGAATAGCATTTTGATATACCTAACATGTGAAAATAACCATTTAGATCTGAGATTTTGTTCTCTTTCCTTCAGCATGTGTCCCCATGTTCATGACTGTGGCGAACATATATTGACATTCATTCAAGAGATACTCTATTCCACATTCTGTACCTAACTGTTTTGTAGTAATGACAATGTTGAGTCAATGTAAAGTTTGATTTACCCAAAGCAAAAGTTGGCATTTGACTCTATTCTCTATCTTTCTTAAAGCTTCACAATATTCTTGGAACTTCAACTTGATTTTGGTTCATTCACTTCTCTGTAAACTTGTGAATCTCATTTAAGAGGGTATACATACAGTGCAATAAAAATAGTGTGAGAACTCAGCTGCTGGCTTTTTATTTGTGTTGTTATTTTAGCTATCCTTTTAAAGAAGGTGTCAAGGGATAATACCTGTATTTCTTTTAACTTAATTTCAATTCTTTTTATCATTTTTCAGAACTTTCTTTGGCTAACGGCTGCAGAATGCAGTAATTCCATATTCTGTCAAATTGCTTGTTGGTTGTATTTCTTTATGAAAAAGGCAATATTAAAAAATAATATTATGCATACCTGATCTATTGAGAGTGTTGCAAGAACCTCAAGACAGCCCAGAGCATGAATAATGGCAACTTGAAAGAATTAGGACCTTATAAATTAAAATAAGGACAAAATTAGCCACAGGCACAGTACAGGTTTTTACTGTGCTAAATTCAATTAAGATCACTTCAGACACGAATACCACTTCCCAGTGTGATGGGGAGAACAGCATCTCCAAGAAAACCCCTAACAATCTTCAATAAGGTTCTACCTGCCATTGCATTCTGGCAGTCAGCCTCCTTTAACATGTCTGGCTCCCTTGCTTTCCTTTGATTCTGTCCATTAAGGGATTCAGAGCAGCCCTGTGGAGAAGGACTTGGGGGTGCTGGTCGATGAGAAAATGATCAAGATCTGGCAGTGTGTACTCGCAGCCCAGAAACCAACCGTATCCTGGGCTGCATCAAAAGGAGTGTGACCAGCAGGTCGAAGGAGGCGATCCTGCCCCTCTACTCTGCTCTTGTGAGACCTCACTTGGAGTATTGTGTGCAGTTCTGGTGTCCTCAACATAAAAAGGGCATGGAGCTGTTGGAACAAGTCCAGAGGAGGGCCACGAGGATGATCAGGGGGCTGGAGCTCCTTCTGTATGAAGACAGGCTGAGAAAGTTGGGGCTGTTCAGCCTGGAGAAGAGAAGTCTGCGTGGATACCTCGTAGCAGCTTTCAAATATCTGAAGGGGGCCTATAAGGTTGCTGAGGACGGACTCTTTATCAGGAACTGTAGTGATAAGACAAGGGGTAATGGCTTTAAACTAAAACAAAGGAAGTTCAGGTTAGATATAAAGAAGAAGTTCTTTAAGGGTGATGAGGCACTGGAAGAGGTTGCCTAAGGAAGTGGTAAATGCTCCACCCATGGCAGTGTTCAAGGCCAGGTTGGACAAAGCCTTGGGTGACATGGTTTAGTGTGAAACGTCCCTTCCCATGGCAGGGGTGGTTGGAACTAGATGATCTTAAGGTACTTTCCAATCCTAACCATTTTATGATTCTATGATTTGACAAAAAAAAAAAGGTCCATTCAACCTGTCATCTTAATATCTGTTGACTGATAAAAAGTGGAGAATAAGTATTAGTCTCACAATGGACAAAAAAATATTACAATACCTATAAACTAATATTTCAGGTTTTCTCTATTTTTCAGTACAAGATCCACTGTTCATTTTTGTCAGTATGTAGTGGTAAATGAATTCACATGCCAGCAACACTCACGAATGTCAATATGCAGTAACAAGATGATACAATTTTGAAGATTTCAATTTTCCTTTTCTGAACCTAGAGTCAAGACAATAGAGGCAATTACTCTGCATATATCTAGGGAAAACTATTAAAATACTCTCCAAGTGTAAATATTCTCAGAAAGCAGATCTAAAAAAAAAAAATTGTAAATAGACTTTCAGACAGCTTCGAGTACCTTCCTGGTTCACGAAGATCCTCACCCAGCATTGGTAAGAAGTTATGCACCATTTCTTTTGGGCAGATGTTTTAAAATATGTCTCTTGACTCTCCTGAGCAGTATTTACAGTGTTAGCTTTTGTATGGAAATGATGTTGCCATTGTAGTGTTTCCATTTAGTTTAAATCAGCTGTTCTGTCCTAGTTGTGAAATGTCCAGTTTGATTCTTTTCTCTCATATGACTTTTGAAAATATTTTCTCAGAACTATGATGAACTCATACATCTGGCAAATTATCTTTGATATAAGTAGCTTTATGTCTTCAACACACTGAAAGGCACAAATGTAGACATAGCTGAAAACAAGATTTTTATATAACTGTGTTTAATTTTAATTTCCTCAACGTAACTCTTAAAAGTTTTAGAAGAATCTTGCCTCCTTCATTAACTCAACAGTTCTTTTCCACATACCTGTTTTAGTGCAAATGCTTGAGTTTGTATATTTCAATTTGTATTGATGTGGGGCTGGCAGCTGCAAGTCTATCACTGACTTTAATGGGAATTGATTAGATCCCACTAGTACTTATGCAAGTGTAATTCAATTCCTTGAGTGTGTGCAGAAAATGATCATAAAAATGATGCAAGAGTAGCAGAAAGGAGTTCATTTTTTAGTCTGAATCAATGTTTGTGGAAATAAATGTTCCACACTTGCTGAGGCCTGGAGAGGATAAGGAAGGTAGAAGTTACTTCATAAATCAGTTAGAAGAAAATTTTAAAGATAGCCCTTGAGTTTACTGAGAGTGAATATTCCGCCTGAATATTTGGGCAAACTTGTTACTGTTTGATAGGTATTGTCATTTGCTAGGTATTACTGGCTGTGTTGAAGGACATTGCATTGTCTACTTTCTCCACTGACTCTTATTGTGCTTATTGGATCAGACTCAAAACTTCTATCTATACGGACATTGAATTGTAGCAGAATTTGTTGCCTGGCCAGAGGACAACGATATCTTTTGGACAGCATGGATACTTTGAGCTCAATTATCTTAATTTGTTCTGCTGGCAAGGAAACTAATGAGAGCTGTTAATACCTTATTTGATATATTCCATGCTACATGGTGTGCTTTTATGACTAAAATTGGCCCTCTGCAGCAATTTGAGATACTTCTAGAATGAATGAAAGACAATTCAACTTGTCATATTTTTAAACAAAATATATGCTCTTTTCCACAAGTTAGCACTTCAGGGTAAATAACAGGGTAGCACAGCATGACTCACGATCCTCAGGATTCATTACTTGAATCCGTTTGTGTACTTTTATAATGTAGTGTAATTTCTGAAATGCTTATAGCTTTTTTAGCTTTAGGCTTACAAAAAAAAAAAAAGCTTATATAATTGAATTTGAAGTGAGAGATTATATAAAATAAAGGTTAAAACTTAGCACTATCAAAAGGCGAGATCTTGCAGGTCTTTGCCACACTCCTCAGGATCATTTTCTCCAAGTCAGATTTAAGAAAAATGCTTCTTGACTTTCCTCTGAGCCATTACCAGTATAAATAGCTGAACACAATGACCTGGTTTTGCATCTTTTTTTTTTCCCCAAAATATCTTGTCATTATATTTTTTCTCTATTATTTGTTTTTATCACAGGAAACACTTAGTCTAAACCTATGTTCTTTACACATATCAAACACCAATTGCAATAGGAATGGCAGCTACTGTTTGCTAGCAATATTGGAAGGCATTAGTGATGCCTGATCAGTTATTTTCCCTAGTTTTGAAGTCAGACTTTTCATGTCTGGGGAAGTCTAAAAAGCAAGTGGACCATTGAAAGATACATTCCAGAGGTAAAATTTATTTCTCATTTACTGAGGCTATAACCAGTAAAATCAAAGGGAGCTTTGCCTCTGACTTCAGTGATGCCAAGATTTTTTTCCCTAGGATGCAAATAGTTATGATACTGCGTTAACTTTATCTTAACTTTGCCAACAGTCAAATTTTCTTATGTACTGCTGCAGTGAGGGATCACACTTAGTTCCCTCCCATAGGTATTTGTTCTTTCTTGCTGATATGTTTATTATTCAAAAAGGTGCCATTTTAGGTGTAAATTACAAAATAAAAAGAACACTGAAAAACTGGAAATACTGCATGTTTAGGTTTATTATCTGGTATTCCTTTGACAGAAAGTGAGTGGTTCTCTAGTACAAGTCTAAGAAATGTAGTATTGTTAATGTGGTGTCTTTAAGAATACGTAAACTAATTTTTATTCTGAACTGGTGAGTGGGTCATTGCTTGAATACAGGAATCCTTGACTTCCTGACACAGTCACTTCTGCAAGTAACCTCTACATCTGCTGTTTAAACTGTTGTACGTGTCTATGTTGAACTAGATATATATTTTGCTGTAAACAATAACATAGAGTCAAAATGCATCCAATTTTCTACTGAAAGCTAATGAATAAGTCTGCAACTAATTTAGTCTAATTGTAGCTTTGTTGTGCTAAAATATAAAACTAACAATTCGGTTTTTGCCCTGAGTATTGCAAATTATATTTTCACCCCTACTGAGTAACAGTCTAATTAAAAACTTTTAACTTCTCATAGTGCATGCTGATAAGTGATGTTGTTCAGTTTATCAGGACTCAGTTATCACTTGATTTAAATAGAAAAAAATAAAAACAATAGAACATATTTTCACTTGCTTTTTTGCCACTTGCCTTGAAAATTGTTCTAACTGTTGATGTGATTATTAAGTAAACCCCATGAATGTCAGAAATACAGAAATATTTTCTTATAACCTCAATGGTGCTTTTAATGATTTACAAAGAGAAATGAAAATATAAACAATACATTTTCAAACAACGTGACTTGTAAAATAGTACATAAGAGTCAATAAATGTATCCATTGCTTGGAGAGTTGAGAATATATAGATTTGATTTTGGATTTTTTTTCAAGTGTTTTGCTTTTCTGTGCGTTTTTTTGTTTTTTGTTTTTTGTTTTCCGGAGAGGTAGCAATGGGCTTTGTCTACTTTTTTTTTTTTGTTTGCTTACTGGACTGTTTTTTTGGTTTTACATCTTACAGCCATGAACTGTGGTGAAAGACTGGAAGGTGATACAGAAGTTGTCTTAAATCACTTGTGACAGAAGTATCTTCAGACATAGTAATCTCCTCAAGACCTTGTGTCCTGGGTTCAGCAGTAGCAGTCATTTTTCTCCTTCTTAGTAGCTGATGCAGTGCTGTGTTTCTGACTTTCAGCCTGGGAACAGTGCTGATAACACTGATGTTTTCAGTTGCTGCTCAGTAATGTTTAGTCTGACCAAGGACATTCTGAGCCTCATGCTCTGCCAGGGAGGAGGGGAAGCTGGGAAGAAGCAAAGATGGGACACCTGACCCAAACTGACCAAAGAGGTATTCCATACCACAGCACTTCATGCCCACTATATAAACTAAGGGCAGTTACTTGGAAGGGTTAGATCACTGCTCGGTTTGGCTGGGTATTGGTCATCAGGTGGTGAGTGGCTGTATTCTCTTCCTTCGTTATTTCTCTTATCATTATTATTATTGGTGGTAGCAGTAGTGGTTTGTGTTATACCTTAGTTACTGGACTGTTCTTATCTCAACCCGTGGGAGTTACATTCTTTCGATCCTCCTCCCCATCCCTCTGGGGGCGGGGAAAGGAAGCAGGGGGAGTGAGTGAGGCTGCGTGGTTCTGAGTTGCCAGCTGGGCTTAAACCATGACACCTTGCTAAATGTTTCTGGTATGCTTCCAACCTTTCTCTTTAGTCTCCACCTTCACTCTCTTAGGAGTGCTAACAGACTTCTCATCAAGTTTAGAAGTCTGTGAAGAGGAATTAGGAAATTTATTGAGGAGTCTTTTCTGATGATCTGAAAAGTGGTTTTCTCTGTCTTTTGCCTAGCCACAGATAAGCATTTTTTATTGTTAATTTTAAGCTAACTTGTAACGCTTAAATTTAAAGTCAGGATAGATTTTATTTTTTAGTGTTTGATTAGTCATTTGACAAGTCATAAAGTGGCAGGTGAGTACTGGCAAGACTGAAGACTAGGTGTTGTCCAAGAGTAAATGCACTTGGCAGGGAATTCAAGCAACCTTGTAACTAGAACAGCTGGTTGTGATGTACCGTACTTAAAGTAATGAGCCCTAGGGTGCCCCATTCTAATAGTACTGAAGCCAAATACAATCCTGCTCCAAGCAACTTGCCACAGTTTTGTCCTGGGGGTGATAGGGGGAAATGGGAGGGAGGATAGAGCTTAAGGGAGAAAGGGACACAGGATCTCAGAAGCCAGGGTTTCAAAATAACTGTAAACTTGGTTTCAGACTACAAGAGCACACCTATACTAATAAACAGTGACAAAGAACTGGAATGAACACTGGAACATCCATAGTGTTGAATTTTTAGCATGATTCTTGACATGAACGTGGCCTGGGCTAATTAGTGTCCTTCTGAACAATTTCTAAACCTGATCTGGAAGTTAGCATGTGCCAAAAACTACTTGGATGGACAATCATGTTTTGAAGCTAAGAGAGTTTAATTGTATTAACTGTCACAGGTTGTCCTGTGCCAGTTGTCCTCAGGTCAACTAATGGGCCCAGAAACTGTGTATGTTTATTCCTGTAGGAGTAGCCCCAAAAGTTTAAATGGAAACTGACTGAGGGCTTCAAACTGGAATTTTCAACCTTGCCATTACACATAGTAAGGGAGATGTTACACATTCTTCTACAATACAGATATACACATTTGGGGTTATCATGCTAGACTTGCTTTTAGTCAAATGGAGGCATGTTTAAATGGCTTAGGTGACCTATCCCATTTTAGATAAATTACTAACAATCTCCAGTTAGTCCCAAACTGTCTCTGGAATGCTTCTGGAATTGGCTATGAGATCATTTGATTTTCTTTTCTTTTGCATTCATGGCAGTCCTAGAGACCATGTCATGTTGAGAGTAAATGAAATATATTATCATGATAACTGAGTTACTGATTATAATCTATCAATACTCTAGTTATTTGGGATCACACAAACACCTCTTTTATGCTGTGGATTAGCATCCACATCTATCATCTATACTGAGAAGCAAAAGTATCTAATTCAGCTGTTGAGGGCAGTTCTTTACCAGTTGCCAAGATATTCTTGCCTCTCACCTTCTATTGTCTCCCTTGTGGTATTGCTGTGTCTTCTTCAGCATGTCTTTCCCCAGCCAGCAGCAATCTTGTGATTGCAGCTTCATCCTGACATTGTCATGCTCAGATGTGAGCCTGCCTCACTCCTGGTTTCTCTACATCCCCTCTCTACTTTGGCTTCTTTCACTGAGCACTTCTGATGACTTTTCTTTTTGCTGACTAGTGATGACAGCCTCTTCTCTGTCACTTCCCTTCTTCTCTTATCTAGGCTCCAGATTGATTTTGGACACAGGCTAGTGACAGAGGTAAAAACAAAAGATGCTTCATAAATTTCTGTGCCTATTTACGCTTATGTAGAGTTCAGCTGTCCCACTGGGTCAGTGGAACTATCACTGATATGCTAGCAGGAAGCAACGCAGGTTGACTTGCCTTCAAGACAGTCATAAGGGTAAGTTTACAAAGCTTGGAACTGGGAGGAAAACATATTTTTTACTGGACACTTAAGCAAAGATAAGTTGGAATGGTTGGGATAATGAACAGAGAACCTCCACAAGATGCCATTTTTAGAGCTACTTTCCAAAGTAAAAGAATGCCTTAAATATATGACTCTCATTGTCTGCATTTACACTCTGCACTCTCAAAGGTAATTTTACAAGCTACAATAAAGCACTTCCCAGCATGTAACATTACTGTTCAAGTGTAGCTGTTACTTTCTGTTTTTCAAGTGGAGTTGGATGATTAGTAAAGGACCAGGAATTTAAATTGCCTAATCTCTAGTAAATGTTAACACATGCCTCATGTTGCTCTATCTAAACGTCTGCATTATCTGGAAAGTGAACTGTATGTATACATATAATCATGTAAACACATTCGCCCCAGTGTTATTCATAGAGGTTTAGTATAGTCAGTGTAAGCTTTTTTGATCACTGTCCTCATTGTGAGTTGCTTAAACATCCGCCTGTTGTGACTCAAATTCAGTGGCTTTATAAGGATGTGCAGTTCTGTGCATGGTAAAAATGTTTGCTGCACCAGTCACTGTTTGAACTGGTTACCTCTTACTTCATCCTGAGCTTGCACATTTTTCCTGAATGTAGCTATGATCTCTCTCTCAGGAGAGGTTTATTCCTTGTCATGGTTTAAGCCCAGCTGGTAACTCATTCCCTGCTTACTTCCTCTCCCCCTCTGGGTGGGATAGGGAGAGAATCAAAAGAACAAACCCCACAGGTTGACATAAGAACAGTCCCATAACTTAAGTATAATTTTAAACAACTACTACTAATAATAATAATGATAAGGGGAGTAACAAGGAGAGAGAACATAAAACTAAAAAGGGAAGGGAGAAAAACCCCAGTAAACACAAGTGATGCACAATACAATTGCTCACCACCCGCTGGCTGATACCCAGCCTGACTCGAGCAGCAATCTTGGCATTCTAGGTGTCTCTCCCAAGTTTATGTACTGGGCATTACATGCTGTGATATGGAATACCCCTTTGGCTAGTTCAGGTCAGGTGTCCTGTCTCTGCTTCCTCCCAGCTTCTTCTGCCCCTCCTCACTGGCTGAGGCATGAGAGACTGATAAGTCCTTGATCAGAGTAAAGATTACTTAGCAACAACTAAAACATCGGTGTGTTATCAGCACTGTTCTCAGACTAAAGCTGAAACACAGCACTGCACCTGCTACTAGGAAAGAGAAAAATAACTGCTACAGATGAACCCAGGATATTCCTTCATTTCCATCTTTTTGTGGCTAAAAGTTCAGAAGAGCTGGCTGCTAAATTATACTTGGGTGTGCTTCAAACCACATGTTTGGCTCAATGCAGGTGACCTTCTGTTCTTCAGCAGACCGAGAGTATGCTGCAAGTCAAGGTCATTCTCCTGTTTGTCTTTCTGGAAGTGCTCCTGTGGGCAGTACCAGTATCTTATATAGACTTTTTCTATTCCCCCATTTTCAAGAAGGGGAAAATGGATGACCTGGGGAATTACAGACCAGTCAGTCTCACCTCTGTGCCTGGCAAA
>WYDI02034523.1:0-24838 GCA_009867235.2 Psittacus erithacus
ATTGGTATTATCAGTACTGTTCTCAGGCTGAAAGTTAGAAACACAGTGCTGCACCAGCCACTAAGAAGAAGAAAAAATGACTGCTACTGCTGAACCCATGACACCACCTCTTCTCAAGACACATGCACCTTTCTTCATCCTCCTGCAACAGAGGCTTCAAAGACTTTTCTAAAAGATATTATAATGGTCTGACATGAATGGGGGTCTTAGAATTTCATAGTCAGCCAGCACCCAGAACTGCCCTTTGTGCCATGTTATTAAAGATTTAGAGATACCTGGTCTGGCACAGCAAGGCCACTAAAGGGCAAACAGCTCTTCTGCAAAAACCAGACTAAATAGAGAGACTTTAACAGCTAATCCAGCAAACCACTAGCAAGTTTCCAGCTTGCACATCTCTGTGATCTTGTACACAAGCCACGTGAGTGCTGATGCCAGCAGAGGAAAGGAGAAAGAGATGCAAGAAGACCTTCCTTCTAGTCAAAGAGCAGATTTACACTGAACAAAAGTGACTGTGGGATCTAGATACCAACACAGAGTGCCAGAATACCTGAATGTCTGAAGTGTGTTTATCCTCATCCATAATTGATACTGTATGGTAGACCTATTTTCATTTGACTGTGACCTTATGCAACTGCTTTTTCTGTGTGTCTCTCTCTACCTCCAATGAATTCTGAAGTGTAACTAAACTCAGCCAGATCTAATGGAACAGCAGCTCTCTCAGAGAGACAGTTCCTGAAAACACCAGGAAAAACATCTGGAGACAGAAGACTTAAATTAGTGCCTTTATGGAGGCAGTTACACCAGGAGGGCCGGTCAGCACATCCTAGCTAATCCTGTATGCATGGAGGACTACTTTGCTTCTTGCCTTATAAAGGATATGGAGACAGAGTTATTGTGGTGTTGGAAGTGGAATGGCATGGGCAGAGTTTATAAAGTGAGCAGAACATAGTCATAACTATTCATTGTAATGTGATACAAGACCAACAGTACTTGACCTAAAGCTGTAAGTTAAGAAATATGGTAACTTAAGAAAGTAACTTTAATCAAAATATTTCATCAGAGAAATCATGTTGAAGAAGTGAACATTACTTTCCAAATAAATTTGTTGTTCATTATAAGGAAAAAACTTTACTGAAATTCTTCTAATTTTTCCTACTTTTTTTTTCCTGCATCTTGACAAACTTTGCTGATTTTCCCAATGTTTTTCTAATAGGACCTTCAAGGCTTTCTGTTATACCACACATCATTAATGGGGTCTCAGTCATTTATGTGCTGTAATTAAAGAACATCATTTGTGGCTTCTTAAATGCATATAGTGGAGACATTGACATTGTCTAGAGTAAGACTATATCATATCTTACTGTGTTTACTGTTCAGTTTAGTACAATATATTATCCTGGTATAACGATGATCATGGAACACAAACATTTTGTCTTGGAATGAAAGCTGTCTCTCAATCTCAATTAATTAGAGTAAGTTTCTTGGTTAACTGGTACTGGCATGGGGAAAGGTTAAAAAAGTTCCATTTCACAAAACTGAAAAAAACCCCACCCAACTGTTTTTGAACTCTTTTGCATGATTTTAACCCTTTGGAAAAACATTGCTTAAACCTTTTCCTTGCACTGTGTGTTCCATCCCATACAGGATAAAAGCTATGTCTTACTGTCCTGGACTAGAAATTAGTGACTCTGTTATAGTAAATGACAGATTTCTGACTGTCTTAGTCCTCCCCATCAGCTGTGAGTCAGCAGGATATGTGCAGGCTTTCATTCTACCAGTGAATCAACACATGAGCAGGGCTTACATCTACTCTTGGAAGATGACGTGCAGGGACAGATGTATAAAATGAAAAGTACTACATAGAATTCCTCTTAATTTGGACAAATGCTTGGATTGCTATGAAATGAAATTTTTGATTAAGGTTTTTGACATTTTTTAAACCCCTTTAAATTGAAATCTTGATGTACAGTTTGAAATACATTTCGCTTTAAAGTAATGAATGACTATTTTCTCTTCTTTTCAGATATTTTTCCAGCTCTTTCTTCCTTTTTTGGAAAGCTGAACCATTTGGTGAATCAAAACACTTTCACAAACTGTTATGTTCATGAAAAGGCTTCTTGTTTCAGAGCAAAAATCACCCAGTACATGCTGTGCAGCAGAATCCCCATTCATCAGACTTGTGGGGAGTATGTTCCTCTTTTGCCTCCCTTCTTCTCTCCATTGTGTGTAGATGTTCTTTTAAGGAATTTCTTATCTGCACAGTCTACACCTAGATTTCCACCTCTTTTATTTTTCTTTTCAAGTGGGATGAAATAGCCCTGGGACTCTGGCATGTTAGCACTTCTGTCCCATTTACCTTTTAAATTCCAGTTATAATCAGAAGTATCCAAACATGGAAAAAGACATTACTTCTTCCTGAGATCAAATTATAAATGCTGACCACGTCCTTAGAAGAGCTGTTCTCCCCGCACCTGCTATCTCTTGCAGAAGACTGACCCTCATATGGGCCAAATTTCTGGCTGCAAAAAGGGAGTAGCAGATGCTTGTACCCTGGCCAAGGGTTCTTATTACAGATGTATGGGTAGGAATGAGGTATGTGGCAAGCATAGCCTTGACATCCTCAGCCATACCTCACAGCTCCAATTCTCACCCTCTTTTTCCTTCTGTGAGCCTAGCTGGAGCCCAGGTAGCAGCCACGCTATGCTCCCCTCCACATCTTCTCCAGCCAGTCGGAAATCTTCTCTGTCCTCCATCCCTCAGCTGATCTGAGAGCATTCGAATTCTCCACTTCGTCACTTCAAAATCTCTGATCAACCCCATGTCCCTCCCACTGACCTCAGCTCAGCTATCTGGTGACAGGTTCCTCCTTCCCAGACATCTCAGCTGCTGCCCTCCAAGCACCTAGTGCAGAAAGGAGCATGAGCAGCTGCACTGCAGCCACTGGATGGTCTCAGAGAGGCTTGAAGATACATTTACTGAAGATGGACTTTGGACCTTCTGAAATCAAATTCTTCTGTTCTTGCCACCTTCCACATCTTTTTCACTTTGCTTTAAAAAACAAAAAATACCAGCTGAAAAGTAGTGACAGATTGTCTGTGAATATGGTGAAAATCACAGCTTTCATTTTCTTTAGAGCAGAGCACCTAAAAAGACCACTCAAAAATACTTTTGTCATTTTGTCAGACAAAACAGCTGAAAACCGCCTGCATGAACCTATAGCACTCAAGCAGTATTTGATTTCTGTCTCTGAAATACCTTTTAATCCCCAAAAGGTTAAAAAAAAAAAAAAAAAAAGAAAGAAAAAAAGAAAAGAAATGAAGATGTTTTAGCTATCAGACTGCAGAACATTGGCAACTTCATTATGCAGATAAAAGGTGTTGCTGCCAGGGCGGGTGCAGGCTGAGAACACTAGATGGTCCCTGTGATCCAGTTTTATGCTTTAGAGCACTCTGCAGTTCACGCAGCAAGTACAAGTATGGCATGTCTTTGCAGCCAAGGGGAAAAAAACAATGTTGGCCATCAAAAGTTACCACTCAGAACCACATCAAGAACTGTAAAAGTAACCATGATGGTTTTCTCAGCCTTTAGAACTAGGGAGCGACGTGGCACACTCAGTCTCCAGGACAGCGCAGGGGAGTCTTTTGGAAAGTTCCTCAAAAACAACTGGCCAGAAGCTTTTCTCTGAATTTGGATACACCCTGTAATACAGAGTGGCTGTTATACTGAAAAAAGACTAGATGAAAAAGAATATAAAAAGAGAGGTTTGGAAAATAATGGTATGTTGGAGGGGTTTTTTCCACTCTCAGATGAATACATTTGAGGCTGTGCTGCACAAAGTAAGTGGTTTATTAAAGAAAGCAGCAGTTCCCCATCTTACTTTTAAAATTAAAACTCTGGAATTCATGAAAAAAATCAATCGAGCCTAATTTATTGAACAAGCAGTCTTTGTGTCATGCTTTCAAGTCAGATTTATTTGCAAATGTCCCACTCAAGGTTTAGAACACATTTTTCTCTGATAGCACCAGTTTTTTGCCATGTAAGAAATTAGAAAATACTGCTATTTTTCGAATCTATAGTCCTTAAAATAATCAGACACATTTTCCATTCAAATTCATGCTTGATCTCAGTTGAATTATATGCTGCAGACACTTTAAATGTCTTTAAAGTGTTAACAAGGAATAGGAATCCTGAGTCAACCCTTACTGAAGTTTTCTGGATATAACAAAATGAGTCCTGTCAAAGCTCAATGGGTCACTGTCAAAATTAAAGGAAAAATGTCAAGCAGGAGGAGCCTGGAAAGAGGTGGAAAAGCCGGCTGCCTTGCTGCTGGGAGTAATGGAGCCAGAAGCTGTAAATCGTACAAGGATCCAGCTGATGTTATCAGTAAAAAAAAAAATGGCTATGGAAGCAAAAGATCCCCTCCTTTACTTGGTTGGGAGTGAGGGGATTCAGGGAATGAAGTGAAATACTTTTCTTTCCATGTGGTGTGAGCATCAAGACCTCAGCGCAGGGTGAACACTGCTGTCAGTCCCTGCAGACTATCCCTCCCCTGCTTCCCTGCCTCCCTGTCTGCCTGCGTCCTTCCTGTGTGAAACCACTCCCCTGGACACACTGGTGCTTCTCCATCTGAAAAGGAGGAGGTCTAGGCTCCAGCCACGAAAGCTGGCTCCAAAGCTTTGGATTTCCTCTGGTGCAGGCTGTGGCCAACGTGGATGAGTTTGACGTGAGTGCCACAGAGGAAAGCCTCGCCTGAAAGGAGCTGCAGCATTTTGCCATGGCATCCATAGCCTTGCTGACAGTCAGCACAGTGATCCCAGCTGGGATGCCTACACTGCATACCTCTCCAAAGGTGTTGGGCATCTTGAACAAGATACGTATCAATGACAGGTGGGATTTCCTCACAAACAGGGAGGTCCCTCTGCACTTAGTCTGTACTATATCTCTGCGTCTGGAGAACTGGAGACTACAGGCCATACCCTGCCACCCCTTGTATGATCTGTCTTCATGAAAAGCAAAGAATAACCTACATCTGGGAGATCAGATGATGGTTTTGGTCATATTACATATGATATTTTTTATGGTGCAACTCGAAGCTCTGACCTATTTCTTCCTCTGTCTGTGTCACTCTTCCTCTGATTATTTCCTCTCACACTACCTGAAACCCTCTTCAGCAGAAGAGTGCTCTTCTCTGCACACTCCTCATGCTTTCTGTCAGCTCATTATCCTCCTTTGCTAATGAGCTGCCTTTCACACTTTCCTTCCCTTGATCATATGCTGCTAAAGGTAATTCTTGATCATCCAAATTTGTTTATTTTTTTGCTGGTCCTACCAGATGAACTGCCTTGTGATGATATGGTTTTAAAAGGCCAGGTTGGACAGAGCCTCCGGCAACATGTTCTAGAGTGAGGAGTCCCTGCCCATGGCACAGGGGTTGGAACTAGGTGATCTTAAGTTCCTTTCCAACCCTGACTATTCTATGATTCTGTGATTCTAAAATAAGTGAATGGTATTTAGAAATAAATAAAAAAATATTATTCCATTAATCAGCTGATGGGTCCGTGCTGAAAATCAGCAGAAGTTTCACTATACTTAAATAAAAGGCAAAATACTATTTTCTGATTTGTGGCAAAGGATTAACTCAAAACTTATTCTAATAGTAATATTTATATTTTGCAGCAGTATGCTAGAGATACCAAAATGTTTTATGAACGTGTTCCTTTTTTTATAAGTTAAGAAAAGTTAAGCACAGTAAATTTGGTGCCCTATTCTTGAACCTAGACTTGATCTGTTTATGTATCCTGGCTTGTCCCAAGACTCATACCAGTAATAAAGCACAGGTCTTCAGACTACAAGCTCTATTTGCAGTGTGTAACTCAGATGCGCACAAACTCTGGATCATTTCACCAGTTTTACAAAATAATAGGGATAATTTGGGGTTAATGAAAGCCAGCAGGCTTTCCAGGGAAGAAGTTTGAGACCTCTGAATCTTCATTCAGTAACTTCCATTCTAGCAGTCTAGAGGAACTGCTTTGATGATATCTGATGGTATCAGAGTCGATGTACCCCTTACCCACCAGTTAAGCTCATTGACTATATGTTGTGTGAGGCCTTAGCACTGTTTTACAGTCAGACAGGGAGATGAAGACTCCTACAGAGATACTCTGGCTGACTTCCCAGGAGCAGCTCTGTAATATAGCTGGCTCCCCCAATACTGGCCTCTGCATTTTTCCAGCATTTCCTCTTCCCTTCCCCTCTGCCACCTACTCTTCTCAGTTTGAGCTCTGTTATCTCTATTTTGTGCTCTCTCACTTTCTTGCTCTCCTCAGTCATTTATTTAGTTATAGTCTGTATTTTTCAGCTGCCAAGGATTTTCATCCAAACCTCCTCCTCCTCATAGAAGCCTAAGGTGGGTAGGACCTCTTCAAGGACTGTCCCATTTGGTATGGGTGTCCTGCTTCTGTAGTGGAAAAGGCATCAGCCTCTTCATATGAGTGCTCAATGAGGCAGCTTATCCCACCTGCAAAGAGATGTGACCTGGGATAAGGATGAAGGAACAGCTGCAGGAGGGTTTTGGAGCAGGAAGGACACATAGTTCCACCAACCATGGTAGGAATCTTTTAAGAAAATTAAGTGGCCCTAAATCCCAAGTTCACTTCAGTGTGAGAAGAAAACTGTTTTTGTCAGACCAAAGTGGGTCCATGATGAAGATAACCCTGTTGGCTTTACCTTCCCAGAAAAAACAAGCCAGGCATAGCTAGAGGGCTGACTGCTTCTGATATTCACTGCTGCTGGGATATCCTGCAGAGACAGGGAGAATATGATATTTTGAAACATCTTTCCTTCCCTCTACCTGCTCTTACCTTTCCTCACAATTTCTGAGAAAATGATGGTGTTATTTGGAAATCACTTTTTTTTCCCCAGAGCCTGATGATACTCCCAGAGTAACAACAAAAGGCCCCTGCATCTGATGGCATGTTATCAATCCTCTGTGTGATACTTGCCAAACAATTACGCTGTTCTTCTTTCTCGGCACCTTCTTAAATCCCTTAAATATTTCACCAAACATCCTGAAGATAATAACCCCCATTCTGACAAAACTTCATCAGGCTCGAGGGCTCTGTTGTGCTGTGGCACAATCCTCTCATCTCAGATTCATGCCCCACAGTCATCCACAGCCCACTCCCATCCATACTCTGCTTTTCCAACTGCAATTTCTAACACTCTGAGATTCCTATGCACACGTTACAAGCATTTCCCGCTTCAGCATGCAGTACATACATTCTTTGGTGGTGAGACTAAGCCAAAAGAACAGACAATAACAATTAAACAGGCTTTTAGTGCAAAATGACCTCTACATGAAAACTTTCATGGGGATTCGTGTGTGCTTATGATTAAGGGCCAGGCTGATTCCCCAAGGCATCTCTCACCTTGGGTAAACTGAACTACATCATTCTGGGTCTCAATTAATAAGCAGGGTTTATCAGCACTGAGATATGATCTGAGTTTCCCAAAGATACTGTCTAAGGGCTTAGGGACTGAAGGAGAAATGTGAAATAGTGCTGCCACATAGTCAAGCTGGTATTATTTGAGGCTGAAGGCGGAGGAAATCACTACATCTTTAGTGTGAAAATGCTAATTTGCAGCTTTATTCCTTAAATTCTCTCTCTTCCCCTGGTAAATGTAGAGCTGTGAGAAGAATCACCACAGCTGAGACAGCTTTGTGAAAAGGGAGAAAAGGTCTGACATAGGATGTGTTTTTCTGTGTCCCTTGCCCTGGCTCTCCTCCACACAGCATCCACGTAGTCAGTGGGCTGTATACCAGAAAGAAAGGAGGGGGGAGGATGGACAGAGGGAGGAGCCCAGCTAGGCAGTTACTGAGCTGCACCATTTTTCCTCACCCCATTCTAAGGACAACGAAAGAAATGCAGGAAAAGCTGTGTGAGGCAGGACTAACTCCACTCAGCAATTCCCACTTCCCTCCAGCCATGGTTCTAGCAGTGGGCCAGCTGCCAGCATCAGCGTGGCCATGGCCTCTGCTGAGCATCCCAGACCCTGGGAACAAGATAGCCTGGAAGCAGGGGAGAAATACTGGTGTGCGTAGCTGGGAAAATAGCTTCAAATTCTGTCTGCAGAGCTCTGCCAGATTTTGTTTGTTTCTTTTCTACTTTGCTAGCTGGAGCTCTGTTGGTGCCTTATCCTCAGCCACATTGTGCCCTGGAGCAATGTGCTGGCCATACAGCTCCTGCTTCTGGATTAGCTTCTCATCCACACATTTCTGCCTGTGATGAGGACCACAAAGAGAGTAATGATTTTTCTGTTAATAGAAGGTGCAAAAGGAATGACTGCATGTTGCTGTTGTGGCAAACTACTTCCACAGACAGACACACAGCCCTTTAACTGCATGAAACGCAAATATTTGAAGAAGTGGAGCAAGCACAGCTGTAGTTCAGTCAAAAGCTGTAGCAGGGAAAATCTGGAGGAATTCCTTTCTTCCCCTGCTTCCTCAGCCATGTACTCACTTGCAAGTGACTACAGGGTTGCAGCAGAGAGGTGTTTTCTTTGGGAAAGGTCCCAGCAGGCTGAGGGTGGGCCCTTACCCTTTGAATAAATGCCAAACCCAGCAGTCTAGTAAGGAGGAAACACTAAAAAAATCTGTCCCGCTACAGGCCTGAAACAACAGAAACTGGAGCAGACATCACAAAGGTGGAATTGACCGGGTTCAGGAGGGAAGGTGATTGTAACCAAGATTTCCCTCCACTCCTCATCTGAAAGCTTTTCTTTTCTATGAAAGTCAAAACTATTTTGCAGGGGTCTGTTTCATTTGCATTCAGCAACATTTTTGCAGTAGAAACTGCAAGGCAGAGTCTGCTAGAGCTCAGAGAGGAGTGCATGTGGCACCTGCTCCCTCTGTAATCCGCCTGTCATTGTAGCTTGCCCCAAAGTTGCCCTCAGCAATATCTGCGATGTCCCTCTTTCTAGGGAATGGTGAAAGGAAAATATGAATGGCTAAGGAGGGAGCATGTGGGGAGCCTTGGAAGGAAAAGACTAACAGCATATTCAAAATGTGGTAAATTGCAATAAATAACAGCAAAATGATCTGTAATGTAATGTTCTACTCGGGTTCTAGACAGTATTACAGCACAGGAAATCTTCTGGACCATCAATTGACCTGTTTCTGGTGCAGCCATTATTTCAGTCTTGAACAGTTTATTTAGACTGCATGGCTTTCCTGTTTCTTGCCTAGTGAATTGATTTTGCAAGAACAAGAAACCAGTTCACAATTCGTCCTGTGAAGGTTGTGTTTGCTATCAAAGATGCATTTCTTTTCCTAACATCTTCAAACACTGTCACCTGCAGAAAAGGAACCATTCCATAGTCTATTCAGTAGGGACCAGCACAAAGCAGACATGCACCCACATAATTATAGGTATGGACAAGCATGTATTTATAGGACTGCACAAATATCTTGGACATGCTCTCATAAAAACCATATTTCCCAGTTGCTTGCTCTTAGCACTTCAGGCAAAGGTCATTCTGAGTGACTGTACATACTGGAGTATGCGCCAAAATAAGAAAAGGGAAGCCATTTTCATATGTAATCTGTAAGAAAGTTCAAGGATGGCATGTAAGTCCTATATCCTTATAACCAGAGTCCAGGGTTGTAATGCTCACCCTTGCTCATGTTGAAGGAAAAATCAGTTCTTATCTCTTGTTCCCTGTCACTGGAGACTGGTATGATACAGGCACTGCACACACATGAATTGTCGCACCTTTTTGCATGAGTGAAGCAATGTATACGTGAAGATGGTTTAAGTGAGTGAAATAGGCCCCTAACCCAAACATGGAAGAAAGGTTTGAACAAGAAGGAGCTTCACACTGCTGCCACTTTTTTTGCCAGCTTAATTGCTGTGTCTTGCACTGCGGTCCAGTGAGATCTGAGCAGACTGGCCAGCGTCTATTTGCGATTCCCACTCTATGATTTAGAAGAACTTTATTTGGCATGCCGAGGCTGAGGCTTGACCTCCTCTGGTTGATCCTAAGTAGCTGTTGTTACCAACAGCCACATCACTTCTCTTACCTCAGCTTGCATTTTTTTAATTTCAGATAGTTCCCTGTCATCTTCATCCCACAGATCATTGCCTTGCTTCAGCAAAGCACTTAGGAAATATTTTCCATGTAGGTCTGTTTGCATTAGACAAAGATTATATCTCTAAATTAGACTGTTAGTTTGATTTTGCAGCTGCCTTTGCTTTACAAGCACTTCAGTAACTTCTATACTAAACAGGCCATAGCCTATGCAGGTCTAGCACTGAAGACAGCCAGTTCAGGAACTGCTATAGGGAGCACTGTTATGCGCAATGAATGTACATAAAACAGGAGGCAAATGATCCTCTCAGGTTAAAATTAAAGTGCTTTTAAAGATGTGAAATATGAAGCTATTGCATAGGCTTTCAAACTTTATTCCTTTGTGAAAGGCTAAACTTACAGTATAGCAAAGTCAGTTATTTTGGCAGCATTTCACTTTCTACATTTCTGCCAATAGCTGAATTTAATTACTGTTGCATTTATGGAAATACTTACCTAACTGGAGGAGCTACATATGAATTTCATCCTTTTCATATAAAATGAAGCAAATGCGGGGACATTGGTCTATAGAGAGGATGCAGAGAAGTTTTAAGCATAGAGATTTGCACAATTGCCTCTAGGTTTCATTTCTTTCACTCTCTGCTTCAAGTGAGTTTTAGTGTGCCTGAAAAATCCAAGATTGTAGCTGAGAAACAGAAACTCCTCTGTCTATGTAACAGTGAAGCCAGTGGTCCCTTTCATGCTGTAAGAGGTGAAGTCACTGTGGGAGAAAAAGGTGCTGAAGTTTTCAAAAGCAACAAGAGTGAACTGCATCCACACTCCCACTGTGTCTCTGACAGTAGTTTTGTGCAAGGAGCACTAAGAGGACGTATCTCGCTCATTCATCTTTAATCCAAACACCAGCTGATCGATTCATTTCCCCTCCCTTCAGACTGTGGAATGCCATGTGCAGAGCTTCACGGTCACACTCTTACCACCTAAGAGAGAGGCTCCTTGCAACTTCTTTCTGTTAAGGTCATGTTTTTGTAGACTTCTTTTTGTCCTCTGCTACTCTGGCATAGCTCCACAGTATGAGAATACGCTCCAATACTATTGTGGGGACAGCAGTCCTTGCCATTTTATATATATACTGAATTGTATTTATTCATGGAAGATCCCTGCACAATGAAACGTATTGCAATACAGAGCACCCTGGTTTGAGATCTATAGGAAAATTGACATAGAGTATATATTCAGGTCCTGAAAAAGTGTCTAATGCATAATGCTTACAGGCCTGCTCGTATCTGTGTTCACAGCCTGTCCTACAGCTGAGTTTCTGCCTTTTTATTAGTCTTCAGTGTTCTCCTGTGCTTGACACATACAGTGACATAGCAGTTACTTCCAGGAAGGGAACAAGGTAAATAGAAGTAGTTTCATTCAATTTCATTTCATTTGCAGTATTAGTACTCTAAAGAATAGCTAGTTGATGAAGAAAATCCTAATGAAAAATCCATTTCTCTGTGGATTTAGGATAGGACAGATCATACTTCTTGGTCATTCATAATTTCATTGAAAATAAGGGAACTGATAACACATTTAAAAATATGATTTTCACTGGTGGCTTGAGTTATATTTATCATAGATCAATTATACTAGGTAGCAAGTCAATAGAAACGGTGAAGTGCTAATGTCTTAACTTAGATTTTAGATGGACTTAAATTAGCCCACTAAACTGTGACTGCAATTCATACTAGAGTGCAACTCAGTCACTCTGCAGGAAGCCTGGCAAATTTTACTGCTCCTTAGAGCAGTAAAAATATTGGCTTTAGTGTAATGTTACCATCACTTCTTTCTGTGAGAACTTACTTAACGTGACTGAAGTAGTAGAAGAAAATCACTGAGCACTAATATCAGTAGATGTGGGAGTGCTGTACAGCAGCAAAAGCTTAACAGGAGACAGGCTTTTGGTACCTTTAGGAAAAGTAGTGGCTGGAAATCTACTGTATATTTGGGAGCCATTACATGCACAAAATGTAGAGGCGTTAGAGAAAAGAAAAGGTTAATCATTCTCATAGTAAGATGGAATAGCAAAATGTACAGAATCTGACTGTAAATGATGACACTATAATGGAAACATAATAATGAACATTTTGACTGAATGAATGACACACTAAAGTATGATCTCTAACATAATTTTCTTAATAACTTAGAATATTTAAGATAATGCATAGGGGACAAGCTGGCAAGCAAGTTCTCTTTCCTCAGGTTTCAGATAGGAATTAAAATGTTTCCCACCTTATAATGCAAAAAAATTCTTCTGTTGTCAGGCTGCAGGTTACTGTATATATAAAAATATATATTTTCAAACTGGCAGAATTTTAATGTTTGAAGCTTTTCTTGTCATTAAAGAAAATCATGTGACTTCTCAGATGACTACTGTCACCTTAAACACATTCTACTGTTAACTATCATTAGCATTTATTTTACTATTTTCTCTATAAGGTTCATTAACGAAATATCAACTGCTTTTATTTGTCATTAAGTAGCATAATAGCAGTGTTATTGTAACTAAGGATGCAGAGGACAATATTTTGGGCACACAAAAAGGCACCATAATTCCAATCCCATAGCGCTTTATGTAATATTGGGAAGAAGATGAATATCAGAGAGTGGTCTTGCTATTTAACCTTTTAAATTATGTTGGCACATGAAAAAAATAGGTTTAAATTATTTGTTAATAAGTTTAAGTTGGAAATTATTAGTCTTATAACTATCAGATCAATTAAGTTCAACATTCTACTTTTTAATAAAGATATTTCTCAGCAATAGCTACAGCTTCCTCTTTTACAAACAGACAGGACACAAAGGCATAACAGGAGCATCCTCTATCTTGCAGTAATGACCACTGAAAGGATCGATAGCAAGTACCATGGGATGGGTCACATTTATTGTTAAGGTACGTTAAGCGCTGCTGTGAAGCTGTCAGACAGAGCTCATTTCATGTGTGTGCTAGGCATGAATCATCCTTAAGAGCTACCAGTGTTTTACAAGAGAGAAAGGGAGGGAGAGAAAGAATGTGAGTTTCGGGCAGAAGGGACTGAGGCAGCTTCCAGACTGTTTTCAGGCTGATAGTACAGAAGTATAACGAAAAACAGAAGTCACAGGATCTGGGGAAAAAAAAATGTAAAAGAGTAAAGCAGCAGCTTACCAAACACCCTGAGAGCAAAGAAGGTCTTACATGTATTACCAAGGTGTGTTTTATCGTATATCTCTTGGCAACATTGTAGTTCATAGCATGAGTGTAGGAAAGGTGTTTCACCTTTGAGTTTTGTTTTCTCAGGAATGGCAGAGGATTCTACAGATACCACAATTTTTACCATCCTGGTTCCCAAAATAATTGAGGAATAACTTACTGAAGTGTTAAAGCCCCCTTGAAGTAAAGAGGGCTACAGATTTTGTCATCAATTTGACAGAAAATTCCTTATGCAGAAGAGATGCAATGCCCCTTCACCTACACGGAATCAGGTTGCCACCAGTCTCACTGCACAAGGTAGCAAGGCATGCTGAAGTCCTACAGAGGGAAAGGAAAATCCTGCCTTTCACAAAAGGTTTACAAAAAAAACCCAAACCAAATCACACTTGTATTTCACTGCAGCATTTAATGAAGGCTACCAAGTTGCCTGGTGCCATCTGGACCCATCAAGCGACTCCAGAGACTAACAGTGTTGCAGGAAAGGGCTTCATCTCACCTGACAGCAGGATACCATTATTCAATTACTTTTTATTCACAGAAAAAAAAATAAGTGGTAGTATAGACTAGTTCACTTCCTTTTAATTTTTAAAATCTGAATTTAAACTAATGAATGATAAACTAGGTTTTGTTATTGGTGTGTAAATGTCAGGTATTTTTTTATGCTTAGAAACAATGACCATTAATGGGGCATGAGGGAATAAGAATAAACCTAAATACTATTAATATTGAGGAAGCTGCAGAATAAAACTTAAAACTTTGCAAAGCGTTCACAGGATTCAGTTGCACATCTACTGTCGGTCTCCTGAAGGAATTACAGGTAGTCTTGCCCGAAATGTGAATGTTCCTAAAAAATCTCATGTCAGTCAGGTGGGATGGAGGGGATTCAAGATATCCTTGATATTTCTTTCTCTTCAGGGTTTTTTCAGTGTTTTTACTCTTCCAAATTTTAAAAGAGGCTGACAACTTTATTGTGATTCCTTAGAACTGAAAGTGTTGTTATGTATCCATCTATGATGAAAAGTGTATGGAGGAGTTAATATCTTCTATTAGGCCAGGTGGCAGAACTCAAAAATTATGGGATCTTCTGCAGTATTAATCCCCTTTCAGACCTGCAATAGACCAGGAAATGCCAGGATAAATACAGGCTGAGAAATGTAAATTCATCAATTAGACAATTGAAGTAAACCATAGCTGCTACCAATGGAGAAAGAGGGATGTTAGCAGGGAAGAACTAACACAGTCTTTTACCTATATGGAGCACTGGGAGAGGAAAAGAACATATAATTGTTGTTCAATGAGGAGTTAAATACATGTGAAAGATAAGAAAAATGATAATGTGCTACAAAGTCAGTATCTGTCCTTGAATATGACAGACAGCAGCTTAATGTATTGTAGTTCCAAAGCTTGTCTTTCAAGGAAATTTTTGTAAACCTCCCCATCAGCCCCTCTCAATGATCAGAACTGATAGGCAAAAGGTAGAGCACCTGTTTTTTGAAAAACATTCTCCCACTGGCTGCTGGATGTTCTTCTCCATGGTTTTCTGAGTGAGTTCATGCTCTTTGGTGTACAGCAATTGCTTGGTGTCCCAGACAATGTTCTGTAAGGATATTTAGGACACTAGACAAAGTACTTAAATCTCAGGAAATGCATGTGTTTCAGCCATAAACTTGCCATCAAAGACATTTAATGTGTGCCATATTTCCATTTGTTACTGGCACAGATTCACAAATCT
Source organism: Psittacus erithacus (assembly GCA_009867235.2). Lineage (NCBI taxonomy): Eukaryota > Metazoa > Chordata > Aves > Psittaciformes > Psittacidae > Psittacus > Psittacus erithacus. The sequence goes on from WYDI02034523.1 coordinate 15,051, forward strand.
TTTCTCCTTTGCAGCACTCAGGCATGGTAAATGCACAGCCGTGTTTCCACCACTCCTTACTGAAGCCTGACAAAGAAAGGAAGAGAATCCACACAGCAGGATGCTCATAATCAAATTCAAAACTCCCCAATGCCTGTCAGCAAAATTCAACAGTGTCCATACTTCTTTTTAAGGAGAATTAGTGAGGCAGTTTTGCCAGCCAGCAGCAGAAAGCTCCCGGCCACGTGCTAAACCTAATGTCTTTTAAATGTGCTCCACTATGTCAGCACACCCATCTGTACGTGGAGATGAGAGAAGGTGTGATCTACATGGATCTATAGCCTAAGTCTAAATGTCTTGGAGCACATTCAAATGCTGCAAAAGAAAGATCATTTCTACCATGGCAAGTCTATGACAATAGACCTGTTACAGTACGTACTTCCAGGAAATAGTCTCTAAACAAAATTCCTTTCTTCATACTTCTGCTGATTTAGAAACCTAGTCTTGTGTATGTACTTTTTTCTTATTTAGGCCACTATTAAAAATCAGCTAGGCTTTAGAGATATATTAATAGTTACATTTACTCAGCAAAATAAATCAGTGCACTAAAAAGGCAAAAACAAGCTAGAACCACCTCAGCTAACATGGCAACCTGTTAATACATCTTTCTTTCTTCTGTCTCCACAATTTTTGCTTAAGGAGCTCTCCTGTCTAGATTCCTTCTCTGATATTCTGGGATGACCACTGTAAGATTTTTTTAGCTTTTGTTGTTGTTTTTATCAGCAATCCCATTCACTTTACAGTCTTGCCAACATGTAGACAATTTCAAAACCTGTAGATACAATCCTGTCATAGTTCATACTTTGATTCAGAGTGATAATGTGCTGATAGCATGCTGCAGTGCAATGTCAAAATACCACCCCCGGATAACTGACTAGATTTTCCTTATCAGACAAGGATGTCTATTTCAGATACAAATTCCTCTGTTGCTGACATTTACCTTTACAGAAACGAATTCTATCCAAATCAGCAAACCAGCAGAATATATGTAGGAAAACACAGGACAGGGAAGGATCAACAGGTTCAACAAGCGCAGTTGCCAAAACATAAATTGCAGTGTATTAGATGTCTATTCCAGGAAGATCTGCAGAACACCCACTCCACATGACCCTGCTAAAGAAAGCATGTCCTATTGAATTTTCAGGGGTTGGCTACAGTATCTCTGCTGAAAATAACTTTCAGTATGACAAAAGCAATATTGCTGACAAATATGTATGTTATAGTCCTAAAAATAAATAAATTTATTACTCAGATATTTTCATTGATGAAAAAATTCTCTTCATTCACCTTGTAAGGCTTTCAAACATCAGTTCTGTCTATCTGCACTGTAATTCTCTTATACCAACTATGATACTGAAAGAAGACTACATAGTATTTTGAGACTTCTTTATGCAGCGTTGCTGGATCCATCCTCAGCAGTTTCTTTTTCTGTTATGTTACACAGCTTCACAAAAGCTGCAGGTCTCCAGAAGTCTCACTGTAATAACATGTTGCAGGTAATTGTTGGTTTCTTGGAATGCATTTGCCTCTACTTCAAGCCATAATTAAAGGAATCACATAAACTTTGGAACAGTCTTTGGAAATCTGAAAATAGGCGTTTAATTTACAAATGTTAGGGTGGAATAGGAAATGAGTGAGCCAAAATCAGCGCGCTACCATGCTCATTTGCAACACTCTGAACAAAGCATGCCCTTTGCTTTGGCCACCAAGACTTATCCAAGACACCTTGTACATATATTGTGTAGTGTGAACAACAGCAGGTCGTCTCCAAAAACAGCAGAGTACATTTATTATCAGGACAGGAAGATATTGCTTGAAACCAGACAAAAGGCTACCTTCAAGAGAGAACATCGCAATGAAAGAAAAAAATCTGTAGAGACAAGGCCTCTTCTGACACCTGTTTACCGGAGTTGCTCACAGACTAGGTGCTAAAGTCCACCTTTAAAACCAGGCTCTGTGTTTTGGGGTGGTTTGTTTTAAACAAGTAGGCACCTTCAGGGCTCTGATAAGATTATGTGAAAGGACAAGGTTTCTGTTGTGCTTTCTGTTTCTATGCCTCCTTTATGTTAAGTGGCTGATTTTTGGACAGAAGAGTCTCAAAACTTTGTTAACAGACCTAGGTTATATTTTACTAGGTGTACTTATTTGTATCTCACTGCTCCTGTAGCTTTGCCAGCAATACTTATTCCAGGATATAGGTCTGATATGATGAGTAAGGTCAGTCTCAGCAAATATTCTTCATCAGAGAGTGCAGTTGCCCACATTAATTACACTGAAATAAGTTTGCGTCCCACTAGCCACTCAGTTACCAACACGACCACAGAAATGCACTCTACAATTTTCTTTAACAGATAAAAAAATGATCTTTATTCTCTTTCTCCAAAGTTCCTAAGATACTCACTGTGAATATTTCCCCTTTCTAAGTGCTGGGTTATATTCAGTTCAGAGAAAATGCTGGCAAAAATCACTTTTACAGCATGGTCTTTACAGACCTGGGAAGCTTCAGTACGAGATTAGGTGTCATGACAAGGTAGGCCCAGGAAGACAAACAATACAAATAACCTGGATGGTATTCATTTGGACTTTTTGGGGGTTGTTTTGAGTTGGTTTTTTTTAAGTTTTAGTGTCAACATGAAATTTTTCTAAATTCTCAGGAAAAAACCAAACAAACATATCCTTCTTAATGAAGAATAAAACAAAGTACTTAACCAGATATTCTCTCTCTTTCGTCTTTCACTTCTTTCTCACTGCTTATTTGTCCATTTCTTCTTTCCTGCTGCTCTTTCATTTATGTAGTTCGAGAACATTTTTACCATTTGTTTTAGGGTCTAAAAAAATCATTTTCTAGCTCATTTTGTCTTTCCCCTCCTACTCCACTGAATCTCAGGTCTTTGAGGTCATCTTTAAGGTTCAAATTAGAAGCTCTGTGACATCATGATTTCCCCAGATCTCTCCCTTGCCGTTTTAAACAAAGCTCTCTAACTTAAAGATTCTTTAGAAATCTCTCAGGGAATTTTGTTTCCTGTATATGGAAGCCCAAGCATTCATTTTTGTCCATTCCACTTCCCTTCACCTTCTTTACAGGACAAATGTTGATTTTGCATGACTTCTCTATAATTAATTTCATTTTAACTATCCACACAGTCCCTTACCAGCACCTAGGAAGAGATACCTGCTCTTGTGCATCAAGCATCTAATTTCATACTGTAAATAATCTCTCCCAATGTCCTTCTGTAAAAACATTTTTGCTCAGAAATTTAAGGGGTGCTTTGTAATAGAAACATGCACAGAATAAGAAAAATTTCTATCACTTTGTCTCAACATCTTAATTTGCTTTCCCTCTGTTTTCCTTATTTTCTGTACCCTGTGACAGGAGGGAAGATTAATGGCTGCCCACCAGCTGGTTCCCCATTCTGCCATTTCTTTCTGAAATGGGGTGATTTAACAGAGAAAACCAAGAAGTTGAGGTGCTGAATTCCAACACCTAAGTCTTTCTTTTGACCCCGAGCAAGAATTTGGGTCTGTGTATCCCACATCACAGCTAAATGTCCAACTCCACAGATTTAGTCTGGAGGGTACGTCTGTTCTTGTAGCATCTTTTTCCTTTTATCCACACCATTTCCCAGGTTCTTCCATAACACTGAGAAAGGGAAACGATAACTCATCTTGTCAAACATCCCCGCTTGACAGGCTTGAAGACTGAAACTCCCTGATTCCTCAGGACTGGAAAAGCAGCCCTTACATCCTGCCTGCCTCATTCCTGACAGGAAAATCTCACCTCTGGAAAAGATTGAGTAACCTAGGGTAATTAATTTCTGACATGGTGGTAGGACTGATGGTTCTGTTGGCAAATGGCCACTCTTACTTGTGGTTTTCATGTCTGTCCCGGAGGAGCTGGATAACTGCTCAAATGTAGGAGTGTGGGTAATCATTTGCTTATATGATTACCAATACCTGATTGCAAAGGTCAAGGTGATACCACCAAGGTAATTCACATGAAGCTGTTTGCAAGATGTTTTTTATTTACTCAGAACATATTCAATTTCCTTTGGGAAAGGTCAAAGCATGAAGAATAGGGGAATAAATGAGCATTATGCTAATAAGCTTCCTGGGGCTATCACTTATATTAATTACATATTTGCTCTGTTGCCTTTGGGTACGCTGACAGAAATACATGAATTTCACAGGGAGTTTCACTTCTATAGTTAACAACAGAGATGTCATGTGAGAAGAAGCACTGGGAAAAAAAGCCACTGTATTATGATACTCCATGAGTCTGTATAAGAATTGTTCCTGTTCCTAATTCTTCAATGGTTTCTGCAGTCTGATATTGGGGCATGCAGAAATTAATCTTGTCTTGCACCTTCACAAAGCCTCTGGGCTCCACCATTCATGATCACACTTTCAGTCACACAGATTTCTTCTTGTATCCCTGTTTTGCTGCAAATCTGACTCCAGCTCATTTGTCTGAAATAGTGACTGAGCACCCAAAATGCTGTCCCTGTTCATAGATTAACCTTATCTCTGCCTGAAGGGTTAATGCTTCACGCTCTACTCATGTAAGTAGCTTTACTGATTTCAGTAGAGTTAATCAAGGGAGAGAGGACTCCAATACTCTGCTGTGTAAAAAGACATCTGAAGTCAGGCCCATGTGGTCAGTGTTACTCAAATTTCTTCCTCTTGTTTTCAGGCTGTCACACTGTCATACCTTCCACATCTCCCATTTGAATTCTTTTACTTGTTTCATGCTCTTTGTTAGCAAATTAAGAGAAACATAGAGGAAACAAGCTGTTATAAGACTTTTTCCCAGTGTTATTGCAGTCTGTGTTGATTTTCATGCTGCATCTGCACCTGGCCTCAAGAAAAATCTCTTCAGTCCCAGACGGTCAACATTTAATGGTGTTCACGGCAGGAAGCAAGAGCTTGAGAGATGACCCATTGGTCCCATCACTGTTTCTGGATAAAATTGAGAACTGCTGAAAGAAAATATTAGGCGACAAAAATGGAACTATCATAAGCAGCTGCAAAGTTCAAATAAGAGAAGAAGTTAGGGATTGTTAAATGGAGAGCATTGATTGTATGTATTTAGACTAAATGTATACATATATAGAGAGATCCCAAGGCCAAAATAAAACATAGGCTAATTCCTGTTAGCTACGCCTTAGTGATTTGTGTTAAGGGAGTAGGAGGCAGAAAACCTATTTGTTCCTCTAACAGAAATGCCAGGCAAAATCCCTGTATATGATTTTCCCATAATCCTTGAGGAGATACAGCTGAAAAGTCAGTTCAAGGAGTCATGGAAAATGGTCACCTGTGCTCAGGCAATCCTCACGGCTCATCCCTGTGTACTCTATGGGTTGCTGCAGGCACAGGAAATAGCCTCCATTCCTTCCTCAGTCTCTAGGGTGCCTGCCAGTGAAATGACAGAAATGGGATGTCTACGTATGATCTCTTATTTTCTTATCATAGCTTTATGATGCTATAAAGTACAGGAAAATGAATTATTCCATTATAAAATTATGCTGATGACTGATACATTTCAGTTGCAGAGTTAGACCTGTATCTATTTGCTCATTATTAAAGTTCTGCAATCATTTCAGGCAGCAGATGCTTTAGAGGCATAGAGCTGTCATAGCTGTAATACTTTTATTTCCACATGTGCAACACTTCATTTTGTGTAAGCCTCATCCAAGTGTTAATTAAGGAATCCTCACAATAGCTTTGTGCTTAGCTAGGTGCTTGCCTGGCCACAGACACTTGCAGAATAAGGGACTTAATGTCTGATCAAGTCCACAGGACACTCCGACAGCAGGAAACAACCACTGCTAACACCAGTCAATGTATTGGTCTTTCCAGTTTTGAACTGGGTTTCAACTTTCAGACCCAAGAGCACTGAAAACAGTGCACAAATACCATCTCTCTTTTTACAAAGTGGAGCATCTCAGGCTTGCAAGCATGACAACCTCAACAGTGTAGTGCAGTACAAACACTGTGTATGAAAACGTAAAGGGAGAGACCACTTCCTTATGGTCTTTGCAGGCACCAGCAACAGTGTCTATTAATTTAGCAGATATCACCCTTTTTGTGGTGATGAAATGTGATCAATGGATGTTTCTGATTGATGCCATTTATTTTTAAAATCAGCTGAGACAAGTGGGTTCTCAAATTTTTGACTGCAGCTGATTCTGACTTTACAGCAGATTCAATTTCCTGCTGCAGAGAGTTGGAAATGGAATGAAAACAACTTGGACTTTAGCAGAATCATAAAAACAACTTTTTCAGACCTTTGCATCACCAGTTATGCTAGGCAGAAGGAGGTCCGACAAAGGGTTTTGAGTAGTTAGGAAAGGAGGACCTAGGCATTATTTAGCTGGCTATGACTGCTGCATTCAAGGCATAAATTGGCAAGAGCTATTGGGAGGAGACTATAACTGCCTGGCCTACAGTACTGATGGCTACAGGAGGAAAATGGCTACCCACAGAAAGACAGATTTGGCAGTGAAAGAAGTTGAAAAAAAGACAGTTCTTCATTCATGATCTTATTCTTGCAATCCTCTGCAGGGATTTGGCTTTAATTCCAAGTTATAGCCCTTTATTTTGCAATGCCAGTATAAGATTCTAGCTGTTGGGGTTTTTTGTAAATAAGAAGCTAGAATTTTCCAGTGACTACTATGAGGAAAAAGAAAAAAGCAGAACAAACATAGAGCTCTTTGAACTCTCCCAGATAGTGAAGGGAACTGTACTGGGAGGTATTAGAGAAACAATAATTAGAATTGCCTTCAGGAGGGAAATAGGGGGAGAATTTTTTGCTTGCATATATAGGGTTTAAAAAGTGGGGGGTTTTGGTTGGATTTCAAGTTGCATTTGATTGGCTTAGAAACTGCAAAGGAAAAAAACAGTAGAAATTCCATCCTGCTTTAATCACTGCCTACTCCAAGCTTCCCTAATGACTTCCAGATGCATTCGTTTTATGCTATTGTTTTGGCACAGTTTCCAGACAACTTCTGGGTCTGTTAACATAAGAAAAAAAAAAGAGAAAGAAAAGAAGAAAATGAAAAACCCTTACTCTGCCTCCTCTCTCTGCTAACAGAAAACAGATTTCACTCTGGTTATATAAATGTGTAATGAGCTGGAGAGATAAAATGCCTGTTGTTGTCTCTCTTCAATCTCCAGGAAACCTTCTGATACAAAGAAAAGGAAAAACACTAACTTAAATTCCTTGTAGGGAAAGAAGTGAAAGCAGATTCTGAACAATCTATTGATATTTATATAAAATAGCATGAATATAAACCAAAGCCCACTTACTCTACAAACCTAAAACTCTACCTCAAAGTAATTTTCATGCTGCTGTATGTGTAACAGACATGTTGAGCCATCTAAAGCAAATCATCGTGCTTCTTAATGCCTCAGTTTCCCCCTGCATCAAATAGAGACAATGGTGCTCAGTCATAGTATGAAAAACTTCCATGAGCTTCAGATGAAAAGCACTTTGCAGGGTAGGATCAAAACAGCTCCTGATGCACATAGGGGATGACAGAACAATTGTGTTTGCTAAGCTGGGGAGCAAAAGAGCAATCCTCTCTGCAGTGGTGCATTTGATGCCCATGCAAAGCTGTTGTGTATTGTATTTGTAAGTTACTCTAATCCCTTCTGAACAAACTAACGTATTAGTGCTAAGACATGCTGTCTTTTAAAGCCGGCAAATCTTTGAGACCTTCCTCCTCCTTAGGAACCCCACCAGCCCTACCTTTTCAGAGGATAAAACTCAGACCCATTCAGGCTGCATTTCTTGTATACCATTTGAGGGAATCCTATCATTCCTCTATTCAGACTTTCTTTCTTCCCCGAACATTGATGTCCACATCAAAACGTCTACCTCCATGGTTCCTGCGTCTTCCAGCCTTCCAGTCCATGACAAGGGAAGAAAAGTTAGTGTTACACCCTATGAAGAAGATGCCCTTCCATAAGACCTAGACTGCCTCAAGAAGTCTGGCTTTCAGGTGCCGGCACCTTCTGCACCAACAGACATTCACTGGCTACCCCCTGACCAAAAACTCCCTCGAGTTTCTGATAACATCAGTAAAGCTGTTAAACCACTTTTGTCTTGAATATATGCAGGTTTTAACTCTTTGCTTTGTTCACTAGTTCACCCCAGCGCAGCCTGTGCCCCCCATCTATCCTTTCATATTGCTGCCAGAAATATTCCTAGTAGTGAAATTTTGCCTATGGGCAACAAGCTGGTACTACCAAGCATTCAGGAAGGACCACGATTAGAAAATGTAGCACACACATCAAGTGGCTGCTTCACAATCTTCCATCAATGGTGGGTTTTTTCTGTCATGCCATGGGCTGAGCATATAATTAGTATGGACACATAAGAGAAGGGGCCTTTTAGGACAAGCTTTGGGAGACTCTGGTGCTTACAAACTATGCATTAACATTTGGGTTTCCCTAGCCATGAGGTACCTATGGGAGCCAGTCACAGTATGGAGACTCCTACATTTGAGCTGGTCACTTTGTCTCCCCCATAATACTTGAGAAATGGTCAAGAACATCACTGCACTTAAAGGCAAAATGAATTGGATCCTAAAACTGCCCACAGAAAATAAAGGGCAGTCAAATGCAAACATTTATGTCTTAGGTGCCTAAGATGGTTCTATCCATAAGGTTACGTATAATATGAATTCAATTATACATCAAAAAAGAATTTTGCCATTTGCTTCACTCTAATCTGAAAAAGAAGGAAATGCAAATTATGGCCATGGAGGAGACTTAGGTTTCTTCTTGCTACTACAATGCTAATATTTCTGGCATTAGAATAAATTGATTTTATGATTTTACTCAAGCTATATAACTTAGTGTTCCAAGTAGACAGTTACCTTGCCAAGAAAGAAAAATGAATGTCAGGTAATGGTGTGGATGCAAGAACAGGCAGGCCTTACTAAAAGCTTGTAAGGCAGTCAACTCCACTTTGCTTTCTTAGGCCAACTGTAAGTCTTCAGCTAAGAAGGCATCAGGCTTCATCTGCACATATGTATAGATAGGTAGGCATTTTGGAGGAAGGTGCCATCACAGATAACTAATAGCAAGTATAACACTGTCATCCCCCATCATTTTGTGCTACTGGGTCCTTGCTTGGAGTAGCAAAGTGGGTTTCACTTTGACCAGAAAAGATCATAGAATCATAGAATAGTTTGGGTGGAAAGGGACCTTTAAAGGACACCCAGTTCAACTCCCTTGCAATAAGCAGAGACATTTTCAACTAGACCAGGTTGCCCAGAGTCACATCCAGCTTGGCCTTGAATATCTTCAGGGATGGGCAACTATCACCTCTCTGGACAATCTGTTCCAGCGTTTCACCACCCTCATTGTAAAGAATTTCTTCCTTACATATAGTCTATATCTTCCTTCTTTTAATTTAAAACCATTACCCCTTGTCCTACTGAAACAGGACCTGCTAAAAAGTTTGTCTCCATCTTTAAGTCCCCTTTATATACTAAAAGGACACAATAATAAGGTCTCCCCTGAGCCTTCTCTTCTCTAGGGTGAACAAGACCAACTCTCTCAGCCTTTCCTCATAGGAGGGGTGCTCCAGCCCCCTGATCTCTGGAACTTTTCCTGCGCTAAGGACACAAAAACTGTACACAATACTCCAAGTATCTGAAGGGAGCTTATAGGGATGCTGGGGAGGGACTCTTCATTAGGGACTGTAGTGACAGGACAAGGGGTAATGGGTTAAAACTTAAACA
>WYDI02034524.1:860-66388 GCA_009867235.2 Psittacus erithacus
AGACCTGCCTGCTGATTGTGATGGGGATCAGCATGCTGGCACACACACAGAGTGTGTTCTACCCACAACCATTTTGTTTGGTCTCGAGAGTTGAGCAGAGTCAGGTTTGGGTCTTGTCTGGGGTTGGACAATGTTATAGGAAGACCAAGAGATTTTCCCCAAGGCTGGACAGTCATGAGTGGCAGGCTGTGTGGGACAGTATGGGCCAGTATCTCATCCACTGGGCCCCTCCAGTGCTTTGGAAGTGTTGGAGATGGAAGGCAGCTGTATGGAGTCCCCAGTGACAAGCTGCAGAAACTGCTGCAGGGGGGACAAATTATTTTGAGCCTGGTGGGCCCATGGCACTTCAGGCCCTCAGGGCAGAGATGCAACGTACAGATGGACTCATGATCGAGGGGTGGACTTAGCAATGGACACCATTGCCCAGGTTATTCACAAGCATGAACTCTGCACACAGCCTCTCCTGCTCTGAAAGACTGTTACAAGAGATGAAGCCTGACATTATGGACTGGATGGACTTAGCAGCTTTACAGGGATTGGTCCATGCACTATATGTATATATATAAGAGTGATGGTATATTGAAAATGTGGGATCTGAGCATAACGTGAATGGTATGGAATAAGGGGTGGATACTGTCCTGTCTCTGCTTCCTCCCGGCTTCCCCTCCTCCCTGGCAGAGCATGAGGCTCAGAAAGTCCTTGGTCAGTCTAAACATTGTAAACAGTAGCTAAAAACATCGGTGTTATCACTGCTGTTCCCAGACCAAAAGTCAAAAACACAGCACTGCACCAGCTACTAAGAAGGAGAAAAATGACTGCTACTGCTGAACCCAGGACAAAAGGCAGCCGGGTTAACGAAATACCAGTAAAGGCTTGACTTGCTCAGGGAAAAGCTGCTGTCCTATTGACAACTCACAAAGCAGATATGCGAATTGACTGATCTTTACATGGTCTAAGCATGACTCCAAGATTCTCCCCAGCTTCTGTATTGGAAACAACAAAGCCAACTTAGTGTGAAAAAAAACCCTTATCTGTTAGACCAGTTTGACACTGGAGGTAGAAAAGGTAAAGGAAAAAAAAGAAATTAAATGCTTTGCAAGCCAAGATGCTTCAGTAGTGGACACGAACAGTCGTGATACCCCTCCGTAAAGAAACAAGAAAACAGCAAGGGATAAGGCTGAGCAGGCAAAGTGCTGGGAAGCTGCACAGAGGATCACAGGACCCCAAGTGTGAAACTGAGATGGAGAGATAAATGCATCAGAAAAAAAGAGGCAGCAAGAGGAGTACATGAGGAAATTAGACCAGACACCAACAAGCCTGGTACAGCTATGCAGGGCCTCAAAGCAGCTGCCGTTAGATGTAGATGAGTGAGTGAACAGATCCAGGGAGAGGGCTGATACTGCCAAAATAGCAAGGAATGCAGATGAGCGAGGGATCAGTGCTGTGTGGAAACAGGCAGGGCAGGGGCTCAGGAGAAGTGCTGGAGCTGAAGCAGTAACACACTGGGGAGGAAATGAAAGAGAGACTGGGTCTCAAAGCACCGAGCAGGGAACTGGAGGTCCCACAATGGCAACAGCAGTTTGCGAGGATCTTAAGGAAAAGCAGCTCACTGAGGCAGAGCACAGCAGCAAATTCTTTATTCCACAAAGTATTCTAAACCTGTCTGAGCTCTCCAAGCTGGGAGACACAGTGGGAATTTATTTCAAAAAGAAAGACTAATAACATCAAGCAAATTTTATTTTATTTTTACCTACAAATGACCTATATTGAGATAGACAAACTCGTACAAGCTATTCAGCTACATCTGCACAAGAGGACCCGGTTCCCACTTACTCTGATCTACACCACTGTATCCTTTGAGGTCAGGATAGCTACTCCTGACTGACATCACCTTCACTGGCAAAAGCCAGTTCTGATCTTCTGTTTCTATGGGAAACCTATCAAATTCCAGTCATGCACCAGATCTCTTCCATGTCTTTCTAGCCAAAAGAAGCAACTAATAAAGCAAAGCAAGGCTGGGGTTAGGGCCATTCTCTGTTACCTACCTCAGGAAAACCCTTCTTGGGTGGATTTATTGATATGATTTATATGGTTTATAAACATAATCAAGTAAGTGAAATTCAGTATGTTTTCCTGAGGGAAACACAAAAGGGCAGTATCTCAAGTCACTCTACTTTCCTCAGATCCATTCACCAGTAAACCCCAAGCTCATTAGCCCTCTCCCAGGCACCAGCCAGGTTAACGCAGACTGGCAACATACACAGGTCCTGCAAATCAGTGGAGAAATTGGGAAGAATCTGTGAGCTATTATAAACTGCCACTCACATTTGGGAGTAGCCAGCAAACTGAAAACATAAAGAACAAAATCTCCAGGTAGACTCCCACCTCTAACAGACTTCACCAAAATCTGAGCACTATCAGGCTGGAAGCACTGACATAAAGCCAAACAAGTTTCCTCATTCAGAGGTAACGCCTTTGGCAGCTGCTAATCCATCTGAAGGTTAAGTTTCTGTTCCTTAATTTTGTCTGCTTTGCTTTTGTAACAGCGTTTCTCATTTTGCAACTTTTGCTTTATTAGAGTGAAAGTTGGTTTCATTCTCAACATGTCTAATGTTTAAATGGGCTTATGCGAACTTGCTGGGCATGAGGAACACCGCTTTCACACTCAAAGGAATCAGTGCTTTCAACTCTATAATCCAGGACAAGTTTAGGCATCTCAAGCGTTTGGGAGTGGCTCTCGCTAGCTACAAAATCAGCTCTAGGGCTGCTACCATCAAGCTGCAGGCCAGGAGGAATCATCCCAGAACTGGTTATCTCTAGCATAGCTTCTCCCTCTTGAATGGAAAATCCAGGACTCCAGAAAACATCCAGACTGGCACACATAGTGTGGCTCCTCTGTTTCTGAGACCTAATGGGCTGCTATACAGACAGACCCAGCACTGCAGAACACGTCCCAGTGTAAGCAGGCTGAGTCTAACCCATTGTCTGCTTAACATGACAGGTCTGCAGTCTGTAAAACAGCTGAAGGTGAAGCATACACCCTGAAATATTCAGTTTAAACACACGCCTTTACTCTGCCAGCATAACTGAAAAGCCTCTCAGCAGCAATTTAGCGATGAATAGTCAGGAGGTGGCTTTAAGTTTCATCAGAGAGCTGACACCACCTTTGCTCTAGGCTTCATAGAGATCAAGGGCTGAAATGTAACCTGCAGGGAGCAATGACACCAACCTGGTCCCAGAGTCATCTCCATTCCCCTACAGGTAGTGAAGCCCCCCGCGGGTGCCAGGATCCCCTCATGGCTGCCAGCTCACATATTACCCACTCAAACAGGTTTGCCTGTAAATGTTTCACTAATCCTGAACCACAAAAAGGCTTAAAATATCTGTCAATCACACTGCCTCCCCGCTGTCCTCCACACAGCCCTCACAGCCTTGCTGGGAAGATTGCTACTGAGATCGGCCAGTGCTGCCAATGTACTGTGGAAAATTAAACCCCAGCCGTGGAAACAATAGCTATTACAAAGCATGTAATCAGCGGGAGATGGGATGAATGTTTGCAATTTCAAGCTGTATAAAAGGTTTTTAAAATGCCTTTAGTCTCATCCATACTACTTTAATATTTTGCTGCCTAATAGTTGCATTTTATAGCTAGGACATAATCTTATTGAGGTACAAACTTTTACAGTATAATGTCAAGCTGCGTGGTAGAGTCAAGTAAACATCTGCAGCCCAGGAGATTTCATAACATCATAGAATTAACAAGCAGCTCAGTAAATTATATATCACTTCATCTGCATTTGCTCCATCTCCAGCAAAGAACTCTGCTTCATCTACAGGAACTCTGACACGACATGCCAGTGCATAGTGCAAACCTGTCAGGCAGTTATTGTGCACTAATGTTAGTTACCATCTTATCTCGTAATGGTTTTTTCCACAGAATTAAAACACAGTCTTCTCTCACTTTCTTTTAAAGAGAAAACCCAATCCCAACTAGCAAAAGAGGCACTTTTCTTACACCTTGTGATTGGCGCTAGAAACCATTTCCACTTTTCCTTCACTACAGAGCAACCATCCAAAGAGATGGACTCAACATAAAGGTGATGGTAAGCCTAATTCAAAATGGGTGTCTTGAAACATTTAAATGCTACATGGATAAGCTAAGCAGGGAGATGCAGCCTGCCTGCTGAGCAGCATCGTGCCCAGCCAGTGGGAGCAAGGTTCTTGCTGGAGACATATGTTACTAAAGCAGTTGGTTTGGCACAAAGCTCATTAAACACCCTGACAATCATTCTGATAAAGCCTAAACCAAAAGCTTCTGCCTCTCCTGCTGAAAACTTTAGGAACGCGAATGGTTCAAAAGATTTCCAATAAAGAAAAAGCAGATTTTTTTAAAATATCTCTTTACAGACTACTCCAGTGATGCCAAGGTTACCAGTCAAAGCAATTACAATTGACCTGATTAGGTATTTGAACACCACAATGAACTGCCAAAGCAGCTGCTTCATTTCAACTCAGAGATGAGTGCCCTTTAGTGTTTGCTAAAGTGATTTCCTACAAAACCTGTACCACTTGTCAGGCCACTACCTGAGAAGTGCAACACACTTAAAGAACTCACAGATTCATCACCAGCTAATTCTGTTTCCTGAACAGCACAGAAAAAGGAGACAATGCTCAGGCATCAACTCCTGTCCTATTTTACATCAGTTTTAAGGCAGGTATTTACTGTCTTACACATGTCCAAGTGAGGCAGCCTGAGCTGCCTGGACCATGAGGCTCCATGTAGGAGATGTTTCTCCACTCTAACCTTTCCAGGGGTGAGCTGCGCCACAGCCGTGGCTTTGCACCATCCAACCTCTGACAAGACAGGAGCAAAAAGACAGGACACAGCTGGGGACATGGATGACCTGTAACAACAGTGAGCTCATTTCTGACATGGGAATTTATCTATTATTTACTTAATTTTGCTGGCAAATTTGATCCTGCTTCTAATCCTTTTGGCTGCAGGAGCAAAGCACTGGAACTGCATCTCAAAACAGGACTGACCTCACCCCTTGTGTATTGTTTTTTTTTACTAAATGACTAATTTATACTGTGCAGACTCTAATACTGCAGCTATCTGCCAAAAGGTGTACAAGCCATCTATATTGTAACAGGGTCTATTAATATGTATTAAAAGTCACTTTACAGTTGACATGAGCCACTTCTGAACATGAATATGAAAAAATATGATTATTATACCTAAAACTTTCAACTAATCATGCATCACTGATTTTCTCACACTGAGTTTATAATTTAAACCTTTAAATATTTCATAGCGCCTCATCAAACCAATATTTCTGATGGCTGGAGAGCTGAGACAGCCCATTACAGTAACAAGAAAAAGAAGAAAGAAAGTAAATACAAACTTGTTCTTGAGGGAGCAGGAAAGAAAAACACGAAAGAGTAAAAAAGACATTATTTTTACATAAAAATGAAATAAACCCAAAAATTTAAGAAATAACCTACACCTGTTTTCTTCATTATTTCATATTATATTGGTCGTAGCGCAAGTAAAATGTGTAACATAAATCTGTCCAAAAGGACACTGACACCCAGCAGACAGAGCAGCTTTGACAGACAACATACACAGAACAGACAGATCAGAGGTGACTGAGAGCCTGTGACCATAATAGGACCAGTCCTGGTAAAAGCTGTCTAGACATCAGATCCAACCCAGCCCACTGGTAAATCTTTGCCTTCTGCAGAGTGAGGGAGACATTCCCTAATTTGTATTTCACTCACAGTTTCAGGGCTTTTACTCAGCACAGCTCATTTAAAACCTTGGGACTCAACAGCCTGAAACCTCTGAGACATGGAAGCCCAGAGCAGGAGCACAAACTCTTAACTCTCTGCAGAAACCATTCCCTCCAGGACATCAAGTCCTCCAGGCATGTGACATGATTGAGAGCAACATTTCAAGGGATTTGGATACTCTGCTCACATTAACACCATAAGCAATCTGTGTGCCCAATCTCCAAGGGCAATTTGAAAAGCCCAGAGTGAGTTTTTGGTTTTCTTTTTGGTTTTTGCATTCTCCTCAAGCACTGAGGAAGCAAATCCACTTATGAAAGCATTTATTAGACTTGCTGAGCTGTCTTTTTCCCATCCCTGAGTTACTTTGTGTGAATGTTAATCACAGTCATTATACATTTTATCTCCTATTAAATGCTTACCCTCATTCCCACACACACCCCCACCAAAAAAAAACAGGTCAGGAAAACGAAGAACACAAAACCCAAAACTGGAAGCCATTTAATGAAGACTTATTTCCAGAGATTCAGATCCCTTCCCCACTGGCCACACCTTATTTCCAAACTATTCCAACCGCTTCTTCATATAATTGTCTTCAAAAGCAATGATGAGAGAGAGTGCAGTGCTCTTCCCCATTAGGAAGATGGAAAGCTGAGAGGCAGAGCAGATATTTTTGCAAGCAAACACACAGCTCAATAAGGTTGTAAGGGTTTCAGGTAGGCGTAATATCTCTAGTCATTCAGTATTCTTCCCAGCATGAGTGCAGGGTCTTGAAGCTCTTCACTGCATCAAACATGAATAGACATAAGTATATATGCATGAATGTATCTAGGTATGCATATCTGCATAAACATGGAAAAAGAGACTGAGGTGGACAGCAACAAACTCCTTTACTTTCACTTATCCTCACCAGAAAGATTTGTTTTCAGATGCAAAGCTCAGTGAGGCAAGAGCACTGCTTTCTCATTGCTGCCTGGCCTCCATCCGCTCACTACCAGCAGCTCTGCTAAGGTAAGGTGACAACACCTAAACCAAAGCAAATCAGTGTGTTTAAGCTGGAAGGGCTGCCATAAGCACCTCTCGATTCATAGCATGCTCCAACAAGAACACAACTCTCACATAAATTACACCTTTTCTTTTATCATCCCTCTCTAAAGGCAGATTTCCTAGAAAAGTGATGCGTTGGTGAGTTTCTACTTTGTCTGAGTTTCTCTTCTTGCCTCTTCCAGGCCTTTCTGTGATTAACAATGGCCTTTGCAGCACAAGCACAGACCTTTTAAACTGCTTGTCCTGCTAAGAGAATATTCCACTGATCTCAGCATATCCATGGAATGTCAGGGATTTTGGTAAAGCTAGAAAGAATCAAACACATTTCTGTGAAGATCATAACACATTAAAAAAAGACATACACACAAATGAACAAGGAATGCTTCTTAAAGTAATTCTGTATTGATCTGACACACAGAACCCCTCTGTATGTAATAGTGAGCTCTGAAGAAGGAAAATCATTCAAGTGCTTTTCCACTTGGTGTGTGCTGGCAGAGGCACGGGCTGTGTCTCCCCCATCCCTCCTCAGTCAGATCCAGCGAGGGCTGGAATACAAATCTAAGTGACCCCTGCTCAAAATGCACTGTTAAAAAGACTTCCACATTTGAATTTTGAAGCATGCACAAAACCAGCCTTTGGAGCCTGAAACTGCTCTCCATCCAAGCATCTTAAATGCAGGAGAGTGAAGCACCTCAACCTCAAAGGAAACATTCTTTGTTTCTCTCCTTTTTGAAATGTTGGCTGTGATAAATCTGTCACCTGTTTTAATTATCTCAACAAGACCTTCTAGGAGGACCTGCTTTCTGGTTTAGAGATGCTTCAAAATCTAATGTAGATAATTAAGTAAATGATACGAGTAATTTAAAGATTCTATTAATCTAACTTCCACTTAAATCTTATTCCTCAGATGATATATCCAAATCTTGGTATCTTATTCTATTCAACAAGTATTTCTAGCATGTAAGCCCATGGCAAATTAAAGATATAAAAAACACTTAACTTTGTCTGATGAACATACATCTGCAAGTCTGTCATTTTGGAATAAATCAACTTGAATGACAATCACATTACTGCATCATGAGCAATCTTTTGCTCACAGGGTTTACTCCTCCTTGGACTTGAACTTTCTCCTAACACTGTCCTGATGCGAAGATAACCTTACCTCCAGATGATGGAGCTTTAGAAGTCAGAACACTTACAAAGATAGTTACCCTTCATTTTGCAAACAACACACAGTTGTGACATGAGTTCTAGCAAACAACATACCTGTTACAGGACCAAACTATAGCAAAACTCCATGACATGAAACACAAAAAGTCTGGTGCCTCAAAGCAGAAGAATTTTAATGAAAGCAAAAAAACCTGTGAAGGAGGTCTAGATTCTCTCATGAGTCCAAATTTTGATCCTGGCCTTTCTTTCAGAGTCACTGAATAAAGCACCAACTATTGGCATCTAAAATGCTTCCAATAAATTATTGCCTTTACAGTTGAAAGATGAACTGGGAAAGGGGATGAGGACAACAGAAATGAGGTTTTCTAAGGACCTGGAGAACTGCCATGTTTCAAGACTGAAATATATTAATTGCTATGAATCTCTGAGGTTAAAATTACCTGGAAAAACAATGCATGCACAGTAGTCTAGACTATGAAATACAGCTTCCTTCTTTATTCTTGATTCCAAAATAATCTTGTGTAGTTTGTGCCCTGCCTCCTTTGGTGGCCTAGTACCTCCTAAATTTTCCAAAGTGTTTCACTGCCCTTAGCAAAAAATACAGTCAAGTAAGGAATTCCAACATCCTGTTACTGCAACCAGGATTTAAAATAAAATACATGACAAAATTGCAATCATCCATCTTAGCTGAAGCAGTTTATAGGACTGAAATACTGCAAGAAAACCAATTTAAAATGGACATGCGCTGAAGAACCTTTGGAGAAACAGCTGGAGTAATCGAGAGACATCACATTATAAATTCAGCATGAGCATTTTCTCTTTAAAGTATTCAGTTCATACACCTGAAGGAGCTCTTTCATGTAGACTTGCTCTTCTTTCATTTAAGACTTCGAATGTCACAGCCAGCCTTGGTAACCATGACACTAATGACATATCAGCTGCAAAAATCACCCATCTGCTGCCATGGACCAGAATTGCATGGGGGGCACTTGACATTGCGCCGACACTGGGGCACAAGTCGCACACCCCAACATCACCTGTGCTCACCACTGCAGCCAGGTTATGCTGTTGCTTTGTCACATGAAGCAACAGTAGCAAAGCAATACTCTCTGAATTCTCAAAAAAACCCAAACCAAAAAACAATTCTTTTTAATGTATTTCATGGCAGACGTTGTTCTTTACTCTGAATGCTTGTAAAAATATAGATGATGTATAGGAAATATGTCCCTTTTTTCAATCAGAAAACATACGCTAATGTTGAAGTGGGTCACAAAAGTGTTATATTAAGAGGTAGAATTTATCCCAGAATGCTTTCAGATAGACAGGTTATGCTGTGATTAATTTTGATCTATCAGAATAATGTTTAAATATTAACAACATTCATCCCCAAGTTCATTTAAATTATTAACAATTGATTAGCTATTAATTGATTGTATTATTTTTTCATCAAGTGCTAGAGTTCCTCTCTAGGAATATTACTATTCCAGGTCCTTCCTACCATGCTGAAATCACCCATGGCCCTGCTCATGGTAGTAAACACAACACCCAGTAGTGAGAAATCAGCATTTGTATCTCATCTGTCAGAAATTCAGACTTCTGAAGAACTCTGTTTCTATGAAAAGAAAATATCTTTTATTCTAAGGTTGTATCACCAATGACAATTTTACTGCTTGCGCATACTATTGCATGCGGGCAAAATGCCATCCATCAGAGAAGAGCAATCACATCACCCGTTAAGCGTCTGCTCTACTGCTGATCTGTCGTTGTACAAACTTAATAGTTAGTTTGCTTTTCTTCGTAGCAAAATATTTAATCATACAAAAAGCAAAATGTGCAGCTTCTTTCAGGGGAAATCATGTATCTGATAAAGAATTCTCTTTAACCTGGATGTGAGGAATTTATTACTTGAAAATGCCCAGATGCAATAAGCATGAAACCATAACATTACACTGTATGTGTCATTATAGTTGCAGTGCAATGAACTGCATTTAGATTATCCTAATGAAACAGTTATTTTCCCAGGATCTTGTGATGATTGCATTCAGCAATCCAAGAGATGAACTAAAAAGGGCAATGGGGAATTTCATGGTGCTAAGGATAGTGATGGCTGGAGAGCATCCTGCTCACTCAGCATCAAGGACTGTGCTGATCCAGGCAGAGGCCAGCACCCCTAAGCAGGACCTGCACTGAACTCTAATTTTAGGACAGCAAAGGTGCCACTGTGCTCTAGCAATTGCACATTAAGTCCCCAGATCCACGGCATGTATGATAAGAGCCTTGAATTACAGACCTACTTAAACCATTATTCATTATTACTGGTTATTCACAATAAATAAAATCAACTTTTGTACCTTTTCCCCCATTTTAAAATACCCTGTTTTCAATACTGATTTTCACATTGCTGCTTATCTTCATCAACAGAACTAAGACCAGGGACATATAATGACCTACACAACTAATGATTATGGTATTTTGGTGTTGACTAGCAGGGTTTGGTTATGATTGGGTTCTGAGTAAGACTAAGATACAAAGAAGACTTCTTATATGTGTTTGCAGATTATGTGCCTATTCTCCGGAAACACGCCACAGAAATGCATATGGCATTCAAATGCATTTTTTATGTAAAATACTTGGTATTAAAGGACAATGGGCAGTCACTGTTTTCAACACACTCACTCAGAAACAAATATGAATCCATGGTATCAGAACAAAAGCCAATCTGATGTGGAGAATTTAGGATAGAAAGCTGCTGGAAAGCTGGTTTGGAAGGATAAAGGAATAAGGTAACTATTCAGAGAAGGAGAGGGGCTGTGAAGGTGAAAGAGAGGACACATACCGCTTTAAGAAAGAAATTTCTAAGCCAGTCTCTCTCACTTCAGCTACTGTTGCTATATTATGAATATGGCATCCCCCTTGCAGCTCTCTGGCCACCACAGCACCATACAGCTAATCCCTGTGGCACACTATGTGCGCATGGATTGCCCAATGCTTCTCCTTCCTCATCTAACATGGCCATTCTTCTATACATCACATGTTTGAAACATACTGAAAAAGCAGGTTTTGGGGGCTGGTCCAGCTTTAGGAAGAGCTTAGCCCAAAGCCAAAATGCATAGCAAAAGTCAGCTAATGTTCACGATGCACATGAGCAGCCATCTGTCAGGACACTCGGTGACATGTACAGCCGGGAGCTGCTGAGGAATGAAACGGGCCAGGAGCAACACCCATATGACCTTTACACTCATAAATTAAAACGGCCCAAGTAGAGAGCGACAAGAAGACTTCTTGAGTTACAGCATATTAAAGGCTTACTGACACTGAAGTAATCAGAAATAATGAATATTTAACTTCCAGTTCATATTAAAAAACCTACTAATGTTTTATTTTGTCATCCATAATGAAACAAGAAATTAGGCTAGCGATTG
This sequence comes from Psittacus erithacus, assembly GCA_009867235.2. Lineage (NCBI taxonomy): Eukaryota > Metazoa > Chordata > Aves > Psittaciformes > Psittacidae > Psittacus > Psittacus erithacus. The sequence goes on from WYDI02034524.1 coordinate 12,290, forward strand.
CTATGATATATATGGCGTGCTTGCAAAATTGCTGGACCTAAACAAAGGCTCTCCTCAGGGAGGGCAGGCAGGAGCAGGAGCTGAGGTCCACATCAGTCTGTGTTTTCACTCTGCCCAGCTTCATTTGCAAACTGGCGCTTCTCCTGGCACTTGAAATGTTTGTAAGGGCAGAATGTGAGTTCAGAAAAGGCTGATGTAGATTACAAATCTCAAATCTGATTTTGTCACTGCAGCCCTTTGCTTTCCCAAATCAGTGGTGGATGGGCTTGGACTGGAGGCAGAAATTCAGATCCTGGCTCTGGTGGACTTCACATGTATTCTTACTGAACATTTTTGTGTCTAGCCACAATGTACCTTCTTCCATCTTTTGGACACCTTTTCTATTCATACCATAAATTTCTCAGGGTGGGACCTGTGTGCAACAAGTATGCTCCCTGGATTTCCCATGGGATACACAATTCTAACAATAATATCATGGCCTGAAAGTACTATTGAAGATTTACTTTTAAAGGAAACCCAGGCTTTTAATTACAAACAAAAGAATGCTTAAGTCAGCCCTGTACCAGCTTGTAAATGTTACGCAGCAGTTTAATAGAAGAATTGACAATGCCTGTGATCCTATAAAAATGATGAATTAAAGATCACAAAATCCACATATTATGAGTATGTAACCAGGATATTCAGTAAGGGGAAATTACTGGAATTCAGCATTCTGTAAGAGCTGAGTGGGGAGCACTGTCTCCTCCTGTATATCAGTGTGGGCATGCAGCTTCCACGCTCAGTGTGCTGTCAACTGCTGATTAAATGACTCCAGGAAATCAGGATATAAGTGGAAGTGACTGCCACCGGGTTTCCTGATACTCGCTGCTGCTATATAAAACAGGGAACTGGAGAAACTTGAGACATATAGAGAAGCCCCAGTTATGGCTCTGGTCTGGAGGTGAGTGGCAGGAGCTACAAGGCATGTGCAATAAAACACACGAATCGGTGATAATGTCAAAAGAAACAGAAGTTCTCCAGTAATTCCTTTCTCCTACTTCCCCACACATTCTGACAGACATGATGAGGTCACACTGATAGCACCAATACCTGACCCAGTGCAGACTCCCACCTCCATGGCACAACTCATGTCTCTCCACCTCCTTACAGGTTTCACTAAGTTCACCCTGCCAAAGGGAGCAAAAATGCTCACTATTTCTTAACTCCTTTGGTGCTTTTCCCTTTTCTCCTTCCACCAGGACCCAGGCAACAAAACTGACACTTCACTGGAGAATGATCCTAACTTGCTGCAAATCCAGGTCAAACCTGGGGGACATGCTCAAATTTCAGATTATAACAATTTTATTAACTTGGGTTCAGCCAACAGAGGTTTTCAGTGCAGCACACTTCCCTGTTATACTTCAATCACTTATTACATGACAGGACCTAAGAGTGCAGATCTACTTTGCATATACTATTACTTATCAAGAGCATTCAGTAATAAGCCCCTCTGGAGAGTGCATTATGAAAGATTATGGACTAATTTGACCAAAGACGTCCCTGGAGAATACTGGTGCTTCAGTGCAGAAGACATGCATGACTGCTGCTACAGCCAAAGATAAGAGTCAAGGAAGTCTAGTGAAAAGGTTGAAGCTTTCTGCTCTGGATTCTATACAGACTAAAATGGTCACTAATAATTTAATTTACTTGCATCAATGTACTAGTGAGTCAATATTTGCTTTAGTCTATTGCACAAATAATTTGAAATGTTTCTTCTAAATCTCGTTCAATTTCATTTCTTAATGCTAAACCACCTTTATTTCATAATAGACCAGTAGCCTAATTAATGTTTCATGCTTATTACTTAGGCTCAGTCTCACAGTAATAAATCCCAAAACCCAACTTCCACAGGACTCCAGTTAGAGTGCTTATGTTCCCTTTTGATACATATAGGGCATCTCTGGTTTGCAATGGATTTACATCAAACTGATTTGTTTCTATTATCATGGACCTTTATTGTAAATTAAAAAAGAAAAATAAGTGTATCATTGTCTCTACAAATAGGGTGTTTATTTCCTCTCCACCTTCTCAAGTTTTTCCTCTGTGCTTTATGTCTGTAAGGCAGAAAGTACAGAGCAATTTTCAAACACAAAGTTTCTGATTTCATCCTAAATGAAGCCCATGTCCAATTTGAGAACAAATCACTGGAATGTAAGTATCCACACTCTGTAAATACTGCATGATTGTAATTACATACCTAAAAATCATAACATGATATCGTTAACAGATGCTTCCTAACAGATTTTTCTACCATTCTATACATAGAATACATCTGATCACATCTATATGTGATTGCTGTCTTCAGCCTTAGGCTAGAAATTAAAGGCCAATCTTTCAAACTATTACTTCCCCTTATGAATGTTTCTACTGGGAAAATTGAACACTTTCTTTCCCATTTGAAGATCTTTGTATTCAAGCCATACAGCTAATAAACATGTCTCAAATTCACTTGTTTTCTGGAAATACCAGCTCAGATTGCATTCCAACACACAGGACATTTAGTTGCTAAACTTCAAAGGACTCTTCTACAGCAAGAATCCTCAAACAGCCAAATTTTTACTAGTCCTTTTCCATAGCCTTTCCAACTGCAGCTGAGGAAGAAAACTATGGTTGGAAATGTGCCATTCATATTTCCAGCACTCTTATATAGCTGGATAAAATTAAAATGTTTAGATTTGTTTCCAAGTCTAAGACCAAATAAAATCACCTTTCTGGAGTGCAGGAGCAACCTTCAAACCTCCCTTTTTGGGAAAGAGTTGGCTATCAGCACATCCTCCTCTTAGAGGAATTAACTCTGAAAATTACATTAAGCTTTCCAAGTTGCCAGAGCAAATCTGGGATATCTTTTCCACTAGGACGAACTCACAGAGCCTGAGAAAGCCAATAGGGCCTATGCACACCCATGGGGAGCCCAAAACCCTTTGAGAGCATGCGGCGAGGAGCAGCACAGCGAGTGTGCCAGTCACCCTGTCAGCTTCAAAGGCAGAACTCCAGCGAGGGGCTTGGGAACCCTGTACCAGTGATGATTAACATCCAGCTCTCCTCTAAAGCAGGAGGATCCCTGCTGACTTTACTGCCAAAAGATACAGTATTTTTAATATTAAACAGCCACAGGGGGGGAAAAGAGGAAGAGGGAGGAAAAAACCCCAAACTGATAAATTCCTAAGTTTATGTGCCTAAAGAGGATCAATTTCACTCTAAAATTACCCCAGTTTGGAGATGTTATGGGCAGAGCTTGGGTGTCTGCTCAGACAGCCAGGCTGAATATACACTGATTCCTCACCTAACACAGAACTGCCTTTTCTTGAGCAAGGCAGCCAGCATCTCTGCTGGCATACTGTGGAAAAAATTGAGAAGATCCCACCTAGCCATAGCTTTATCTGCATAACTACATATTTAATTGACTCTGTGCACAGTTTACAGTGAGGGGGTGAAAAGCCTGAAGTTTCAGTCACTGCTTTTATTAAATATGATTTCTTTGCAAATGCAAAAGCCTGTAGAAGGATGCTTAAAGCTTGCTTTCTGGAAGCAGTAGTGCAAAAAATCCTCATCACACCAACGCTTCTGGAAAATAAGGTGAATTCTTTTATAAAAATTTAATTCCTAGTCACTAAAATTCCTCCCCCCCCCCCCCCATCTTTGGTGTTATTTGCTTAGCAATAGGCCAGACCTGGCCTTCCACAGATAAATGGAAAAAAAAAATCATTGATTTAAAAGCACAAATATGCCAGTGTGGAACATTCTGAAGACAGTTTTATGCTACTGAATCTTGTTGTCCAAATGAAGAAATGTCAGCAGTGCATTAAGCAGACAGGAAAGCTGGAAGACTCATTAAGCCACATTTAAACTATGACAACATGCAAAATCGAGTATTTTCCAGGATCATTAAAATAAAACTTAATTACAGAATTCAGGTTTATCTGTGTCATCCAATGTCACAATACTTCAAGGCAGATGAAGAGGGGAAAAGGCAAAAAATCCCTACAACTTACATTCGGCGTCACAGCATCTGCATTATTCATCACCAGTTCTGCAGTGACAGATCCAAAATAATTAGTATTATTCATGTTAAGTTATGCAATTCCCCCACCTAAAGAGGAGCCATAAAGAAATGCAAACTAATTATAAGCTGGTCACATGCTCTGCTGCTGATGCATAGCCACCTCAGACCGACGCTGCTATGGTGCCATCCCGCTGCCTGTGCTGGCTGGAAAGCTATAGTAGACCAAACCTCCAGCTCTGAGTAAGGAGAAAGACCAAACCTTCTCAATACCATATAGTGGCACAAAACGCAGCTATCAAAACAGAAAAGTAAATGAATTAAAGGTTCAGGTGTGTCCCTTACAGTTTAGTCAAACCTCTGACTAAGAAATCAACTCTCAAAATCACAGCATCTAGCTTAGGATAAGACCACCACCATAAATGTCTCTTTTCCTTCTGAAGACAACCAATGCTTATCCATTCCCACAAGTTAATGTATACACCCAGCACAGCAGAATGAGCAGCACTGGACATCTGGGAGCCCTGCATGGCCCCAGGGAAATCCCAGGATAGGCAAAAACTCTCACTAAGCATCTAGATCATCCAACGTCATTCCACACTGCCATGTTCCAGCCCCTGAGGAAGAAGGCCAGCCTTTGCCATAACCCTGTCTGTTCACCAAGGCTGAAAGGAGATAGAGGAAGAAATCCAATACAGGTATGGGAGGTTTATCCAGCAGGCAAGTAGGAAAAGGCTCAAGATGGGTCTGCAAGAGCTGCACGGTGCAGTTTACAAGAGGCAGAAATTCATGTCAAGAGCTAAGAAAAAGTACATTTATGCTGAGGACTTGATTGCTTTCCTTCCACCTTAGAGTACAATTCTTTTTCCTGCTAAATTTCCTTCAACTGCCATAAACATGAAAAATTACTCATATCTTATCAGCAAGACAGGTATCTGTTTCATCTTGAGGTAAAAGCCCTGAAGCATTATTGAATGTGTTTTCTTGGAGAAGGAATTCACCTGAGGCAAAATTGCTGTGCTTGGACTTCGTAAAGGAAAATTCTAGTTTACCACCGCAAAACACGCACCTGAAGAACATACACAGACATGCTCCACACAAAGACATGCATTTCAGGGTGGAGACGGACTGAAATACAAAACACACCAGCAAAGACAACATAATCAATGCCTAAAATTCAAATGGAATCCGTGACTGGTAAATAGAACATTCCCCTTCTTTCCCAATGCATAACACCATTATGCAACCTTTGTAAAATAAACCACAACTTTCATTCTACTCAATCACACCTAACAGCAGATAGGACGAAAACTTACACTATCTTCCACAGTGAAAACTTTGTTTGCACTTGGTACCACAGAACATGCTAGAGAAGAACAGAGTTGATCCAGATTTACTGCGATTTAGATGATGGTATGTCAACCTGACATTCTGTTTAGACATTTATGAGAAAATAACTCCTTTTTTCTTTCCACGGCCATTTTTCTGCCCCTACCTCCCCCCCATCCCCTGCCCATCCCTTCCACCCCATCCCTCCCTCCCGCGCAGTTTCAACCACTGTTAAGCAATAGATTATTTTCCCTCCTCATCCTTCCTTCCTGCTCCTCTCAACCTGTCCTACATAAACTTCTTAACGTAAGATTTTTCCAGTAACAGGAATACAACATACATTTTATTTAAGTTCCTTTATTCTGAGCTTTCATGACAACAAGCAAGGACAGAGTCCTCTTAAGTGGGGTATCTCTACAGGCTCCTCTGTCTAACAAGTCAATTGACATTTACTTACTGTCTATATAAAGACAAAGGTAGAACAATCACTAAGGTAACATGAAAGTTAGCAAGAGATTCACATTGACTTCAGTAGAGTTTGGATCCTTCCTCCATAAGGAATTGCAAGAGACAACAGCACAGTTTTGCTGAATCCTCAAAATCTAGAAGCACATGTAAGTGGATTCTTCCTGTCTTATTTTTCTCTCAAGGTTCAAGTAAGAAAAACTATTAACTGAACACAGGAAACCAAAAATGTACCTGTGCACCCAGAGAAATCTGGTAAAGGTTCCTCAAATACAGGACAGACACCATGAGAAATAACCACAGAGGGCACTACCTTGATGCACAGCTCTATTTATTGAAAAGACAGAAAAAAGCTGCTTCCACTCAAATGGAAGCAAAAAGAAGCTGTCAGTTAAAACCTGGCACACACAACAGCAACTGAAGATGAAGCTCATTAAGCATGAGCACCTGCACATTCCTGGTGGCTTTACCTACTCGTGCCAGCTGAGACTATTCAAGGTTGAAAACGGCTGTGGTAGAATACTAAAAATCTGATCAAAGCTTAAGAGTATTCATCTGCTTTTCAGCAGATGAAGTTAATGTTTTTTGAAAGGCAAATTTCTACAGAGACCTGGGATTTAAGTTCTTCAAAACTCCGTATCAGTAGCATATTTTGTAAAGAAAACCTGGAGTATTTGGTGAGCAAACAACTGGCAAAATCAAACCCCTGTATGACCAAGAAGACAGAAATTGTTCACGCAATTGTTCAAGTAAAGGTTGTTTTGTGGGTGTTTTAACAAGCAAAAAAGTTGCTAGAGAAGAAACACAGAGGTCTCAGCTTTGCATTAGGTCAACATTTGTCATATCTCTGCCCCACTGACATGTTGAACTATGAAGGGACGTCAGGCATAGCTGTGCCCTAAGAGCTCACTGCTTGCAGTAAGATGGAAAAAGCAGGTTTTATTGAGAGAGAAGAAAAAAAACAACAATCAAGCAAACAAAAACCCAAACCAAACCAAAACCAACACAAAACATCTGGGCTAAGACACGAACTCAGAAATACCGACTTAATAGAAAAAAATCCTGATCTTACACCAACATGTGCAGTAAAGAAGGCTCTGTGATACAAAACAGTGAAGAGACAAAAGGAACATGGAGAGACAGACATGGATACAAAATACTGCCCACAGTCCATACATGAGCAGGTCGCAAACATTTCACCACAGTGGTCTGATCTATCACTGTGATGCCCAACCCTGCTCACACCTCATAAACAGGACACTGGGACAAGGCAATAATATTTCGCTTTTTCCTGGTGACTCCAATCACTAACCATTGATTTGACACCCAAAACCTGCCTCAGATCAGCTTTTAATCAACTCAGAAATTTCAAACCTTCTCAGGGGTAGCTCTGGTGCTCCTTCTTCTCCCCTCACTGCTCAGGATGGCTGCAGGTGCCTTTCTTAGCCCCTGTCCTTCTTCTGGCTCGACGCCACCTCCCTTCCTCCCACGCCACTAGGACATCAGCAATGGGCTGCAGCGCTGTCTCTGCAACACAGAGGAGCTCCTACAAGAAATCATACCTATTCCAGAGAATTTCACCTGAAATGCTCTGCAGAAGCAATGAATGGCCATTTAAGTAGTGAGTCATCTTTTCTCAGATCCTTTTAAGGAACTTAGCTGGCGCATTTTCAAGGCATATTTCTTAATACTTAGTTTTGCAATTTGCAGGGTGATACATCCCAGAGCTGGAAATATGGATCATATGGCAACAGATCTGCATTTGTCAAGGGCAAAGCATTTTGCACTGTATTTTCCTATATGTGGTACTTGCAGAGCCTGATCTTAAAATATCTGGGTTGGTCCTTCTGCCCTTTATTCAGTGAACATTTCTTTAAAAAAAAGTCAGCTGAACTTGACCAAGAAAGATTTAAAATTCTATCTTCCCTTACAGCTGAGCAGATTATATTTTATGTACTTTTAAAATGCATTCCCAAACTCAGCTCATTTCTATCTTTGACCATCATAGCAATCTCAAGCTTTTCCGATGCTTTTATTTTTCACAGTTACCAGCATGCTATCACCTACATCTGCACTCACTTTCCAGAGGCTTTCTGTTAAGATCAGCTTCAAACTGGGACAGTTTGAACCCATTCATAAATTTTATACAGCCAAACTACTGAATGCACCATGAGGCCTCATGTAATGTGTAAATAGCTAAAACTACTCAAGTGTGATCACTTCCAACAAGCATGTACTAGGCTATGAGAGCCTCTAACAGATTTTTATCTTAAATCAATATGAAAGCACCTTTTACATGTGTATTTTTCTACACTGAATGTACCCAGGCTACAAATCCATACTATAAAGGCAACCAGGTTTCTTTCAGGGAGATCTCAAGATTCACCAGAAGATCCTCTACCAATTTGTGTGGCACCTTCTCTTTTTAACTGGATTTTCAATCAGGAAATTATTTTTGATTATTCCAAATTCTCTAGCGGATGTCAGCATGCACCTGCCTTTGATACGTCAACAAACTGCTGTGTCTCTGCCACTGACTGCTGAGATAATGCCTGGAAGTATTTTTAGCCCTCTTTTCAAATAGGCAATGGGCTGCAGATGCATGAAAGTGGCAGACTTAAAGACAGACACTGAGTCAGACAAGTCCGATAATTCATCTAAAACCAAGGATTTTATCCCTGGAAATGGAAAGAAAAGATATTTAGTTTCATGTCTGGCTCTAAAACAAGTAAACTACGCTATTCAGTGCATCCAGATCACTCATTTGGACAACTCAAAAGGGAACTGAACAACCACCTAACATAGAAACAGTCAAAAATAACAATTCATAATCATATATTAAATGATATCTTTATGTTACAATTACTTCTTAATGAAATGAGGCATGATGATTAGTCCTGGAAGTCTGAAGAGATAAATACCAAAATAATATTCCTATTAATGCACACAGTAATGGTGCAGGGATTAACACCTCGTTAGCCCATAAGAAGCAGGATGCTATCCTTTGCTTTGGATGTCAGAGCTCACTTTCTGGTAGTACAGAATACAAAAGTTATTCTTTCTGTATACAAATATACATATATGATCCTTAAAGGATACTTAACACACCTCAAGAAGATGAATCAATGGCATTAATTAGATATTTTATGACTGAAAAGCTCTACTCTTTGCAAGTCTACCGGTTGACAGCAAAACTCTCTCTTACCCTTTCACACATACACAGCAAAAAAAAAACCCAAATAAATCAAATTCCTTTAACATTTTGTTTAAAATATTAATCTCTGCTTCTTAATATTTTCACAGAAACATGTTCCTTTTTTTGATATATTCCTCACTAAGAGATGGCACAACATTCGTTTGCTGCCTTGTGGCACAATCCTCCTCCAACCACCAGTATCTGGACCACGGCTGTTAACTCCTGTGGGATCCAGTGTGGCACTCTTCCATCAGACGCAACATGAAATGACAGATCACTTGTTTTGCCAGTGTGAGGATGACTTTGAACAGCAAACAGAGTGAAGATAAACTGAAGCTTAAGTTAATCCTAATACCAAGCAACCTTTTCTTGCTGATTTTTAATACTTACAACAAGAAGGAAAAGTAAAGTTTCAGGTCTGGGCATTGCCAGCAAACCACAGGGAGTCCAAAGGCTACAGCTCACGATGGGAACTTCAAAAAATATGTCAAAAGCATTAGCAGTTCAGAGCAAGACAAATGACTGTGTTTGTACTCAAGCTCATTTGCTAAAGAAAGCATTTAATAATGAGTGGCATCAAGAGCTGGCCCCAGTTTTTTTTCAGTTGCAGAGCAGACAACAAGCAAGAAGTTTTGCAAGTGCTTTGTTAATATCGCTGTTTCAGTGCTTCCGCTGTCAGTGCCCTGACAACACTAAAAAACTGAAATGTTTGATAAAGCCAGTGCTTCCCAAAATGCTGTTTGAAAAACTAAAAATGCCTCAGTTATCACCTTGAGAACATCAGAGTGAATTTATCATTTATTCAATGGATGCCAGGCTGGGCTTTCGGAGTTTTACTGAAAAATGCTCAACTCTCCAAACCCCCCCAACAGCCCCCAGCTCCCCCCAAGGAAGGAGCATTGCCCCCTGACAGTAGGGGCAGCCTTCGGCCTCACCCACCAGCCATGGGGAAAGGACAGGAGCATCCTAGGGACGTAGGGGGGACCCTGGGTACATAGCCCCCCCCCCCCCCTTGCTGGGTATTAACCCATCGCACTTGCATATAAAACTCAAACATAAGGCCTTGGGAAAGAGATTAAAATCCTGTGTAATCAGCACATCTTTGGCAAAAACTGTCCATCTTCATTTGAGGATAAAGGTTATAATCTTGAAATAAATTGGTTTGATGAGAAGTTTTTTCCTGGCAAAGAGAAAACAAAATGCTATTTTCTAGGACAGCTTGTTGAAGTGAGGCTTTTTACACTGCAGCCTCTCCTATCTATCCAAACCCCTCAATTGCTGGTGAACAGGGAAGGTTCGAAGGAAAGAAACTCAAGCTAGTGCCTCTACTGAGAAAAAGGACATTGTAAATTCTGTTTGAGAGCAGCCTGGCAATTCTTGATATATTTACTGGCAAGCCAGTCAGCCTGTACATAACACAGGCTGTGAGTAACCCAGTATTATCTCCTGCCTGCTGGGGAAGACAGTGCACGGGCACTGCCCTGTGCTGAGCGATTGGGAATGCAAGTCAGTAGGAAACCAAGTCAGACTTTTAGGTTGACAGGTTACAAAATATCTTGTTTTGTAAGAAAGGCTCAATTTTTAATTACCTGGAGAGAATTACTTTCCCTGTTGTTTTGTGCTGTATGGGTATTATTAACGTTTTACATAAATCTGAATTGCAGTAATGGAGACCAAAGTTGGTTAATGAAAACAACCACCCTGTAGAGACACAGCAGTTCCAAAAGAACTTCTGCATCATTAACCTGCATGATTTCATGATACTGCCTTTGAAAGAATTAAGAAAAATAAGTATTTCTCTAATATTGGCATGAAGCAGCCTTCAAAAGGTCCATCCCTTCCCCAAAACTACTTTGCCCAGAACCACTGCACAGCAAGAAAGACTTACTCAAATTTGAAACGAAGTCATTAACCATAAGGCACAGGCCCAGTAGAAGAGGTTTCATAGCCATCACGTCTCTAGCCTGCTATTTGTTCATTAATTTTCAAATGAGGAATTATGAGCATAGACAGTGTCCCTTTGTCTCCTAGAGTGGATATAACGCTGAGTCCCTTGTTAGTGGGTGTCCTCCTCACCCCTTGCTCAGAGACAGAACTTCTCATATGATGACAGAAACCATGTGGTGACCTCCAGCCAACACAAGCTGCTGGGTAAACAGCTAACAAAAAACGTGTATTTCACAGCAGCCTCTTCCAAGTTCTCAGTATGCGCAAATCTGCTGTGTAGCATCCCTGCGCCCTCACACCTCAGGCCTTTCCAACAGCCCTTCTACATTTATCAAAGCTCCAGCCCTCCTCAGATGCAGAAATCTACTGAGCATCTGTCAGGTGTCAGCATGCTATGCAGCAGATTACAGAAAAGCAACCCTTTGGAAAAAGCATGCCTATTAAATCTGGAAGAGCGATAACAGTATCCAAGTTCTTGAATTTAATGAGGCAACATCACTTAGGGCTGACTAGTACTAAAGGTATATACAGAAATAATTCCCTTGTAATGAACTCATGCAGCAACTGGCTTTGCCCTTTCTGCATACTAATGATAATAAATTCCATCCAAATTATTTCAGGCACTGAATAGCTGGTATGCTGTACTTATCCTTAGCCCTGTATGCAAGGACAAAGCAGCAACTACGCTAAAGGGGAGAAGGTGCATTACTCCACTTAGTAACCTTTTTTTTTTTTCTCTTTTGCCATATTCAGCACCAGTGATTTTTTTTTGGCAGGATATAAAATGCTAAGCTTGGCAGGGAAGTGTTTAGACGCAAATGACTTTTTTCAAAGGTAGCAGTGAGGAAATCTGCAAAGCAATATATCTCCAAGAGATATCTGCCTGCTTGGTAATCTTACTTGTACACAGCCAAGAAGATGGTACAGCCAAATAAACAGATTACTAAATGTGGGCTGTCAGTGCAATTGAACGACAGTCTATTGTCGGAATAGAGAATAGAAGGAATAACTTCTACTGCAATAATTTTTAATCTAGCATGACGGGATGGGCTTTGAGGAAATATGTCAATAATATACCAGCATTTCAAGAAAATCCTCAAATAATTTGTCACATCTCTGTCAAGCCAGATTCAGCCATGCAAGTCATTCTGTAACGACACATCAGCTTTCAGAAATTGGAGCTCCCATGACTTTCAAGGCCTAAGTTTCTAGCACATGGTTGATTTGGTTTGCTAGGGTATAATTTTTAAGTCTCCTCAGCGTACATGGGTATATGGAAAACAAGAATCCATATGAGCACATACCATGCATCCATAATGCATGATAAAATGACTGAGGAGAAAGCAGCAGTCCTTTCAGACAAACATCAACTTCTGCAAACATTTCCCTGTTACTACCCCAAGCACTTGTCATACATGGGAGACACGAGCACTTTGCAAAGCATATGTGGTTTGGGAAGAGAAATGGAGGGTTGATATTAATGAGAGCTGGCACATCGCCATGGCTCGGAATGACAGGGAAGGGATCTGTGAACACTGCCTCTGTCGATGCATTGCCGGATGGATGCCGTGTGTTTTGTTTGTTCTTTTCTGGAAAAATGTCAGTTCAGTTAATCCAGTCAAGGATGGATCACGGTGTCAGAATCAGTTTTCAGACTGACAGAAAATAAAGCAATTTCTCAGCACTTAAAGACTCAGTTACTGTCGCCTCAAGATAAAGTATTGGTAATATTCATAACTTGGTTCACAAATCATATCTCCTTGTGCAATCACATTGTTTTTCAAAATCTTCCTAGTTACCACAAACCACATTCAGAGAAAACTGTCATTCCAATTTTTAGTGTGATCACCTTCATAATTTTTGCTAATTTTGTACTTTACCTCGTAAGAAAAAAAATATCAGCATAGTTGGTTTTTTTTTGCATTTTTTTTTCCCCTTTTCTTCTTCTTCAGCTGACTCTTCTGGTTTTGCGCCATTGACTTCATTAGAGTCCTTGCACATTAGGAGTGAGATTTCTGTGAACTGGCCTCAGGAGTTTTCCAAAATAAATGCCAGTAGTAAATTAATTCTTTAATCCTCTTTATGCCATAGGATGAAAAACTGTACACCTTACAGTTGCTTATCTACTTTTTGCTATTAATTCTCACATTTTTAATCACTTTCCATTCTCTATCATTTACTTGCACTATTCTGTCAAAGAATGAATTTACAAAAAGAATTCAATAGCTCAGTCACCTTCACAAAATTAATTTATCTTCATTTCATGCAGGGTATGGTGTTTTTTTGTTTATTCAAAAGTACAGAACTGCAGGCACCCTGTTATCAAATCTGCCTCAGAAATACCTAACTGGAAAGTGGCATTGCAGAAAAAGGGGAGTATTCTTCATAGCAGAATCAAATTCGTTAATGTTGCAATCTATGGGAGCAGGACTTGGAAAGAGAATGAACTACTAAAACATTAGAAAAAATAGGCTGTACTTTTTCAAGATAATCTTATATATCTTATAATGCATAGTTTATCACACCTTTTTAATATATATTTACCATATATTTATTATTCCAGTGCTCTTTATTATTCTATGGGACAGTGGGCATCAAAGGACAGCACTATATTACACATCCTAATCCATAACTAATATGCCACTAATGCATTAATGTATTGCACCCATATTTATAGACAGTGCTGTGGTAAAGCCTCAAGATTGGAAATGTTTTTTCCTACCTGTAAAAAAAACCCAAAACAAACAAACTTCACAAAAGAAGCCATGCATTTTAAGAGTTCGTTTTGGTAACAGTTTTTGGTAACCTTTCAAAGATTGGCCCAAACCTAGTTTTCATTATCTCATTGGACCAAAGTGTTGGAAAGGATTTCAAGAAGTCATCCAGTCTGTTGGCAGATTCAACCATAACTCTGTCTTTCCTGGATGTATCTACCAAGGGACTGCTCCTTCCCAGCAGCTGGAGCCTCAGCAGCAGCCTCAGGCAGGGCTTGTTGGCTTGATCACTGCCTACTGCCTCTCCAATGCCCATCCTCATTCATTCATGCCACAGTTTTGGCCTCACTCCCTGTTCACAATGGGAATTGCCCTTTACATTTGCCTTTTCTGCATCTGAGGACCTGCTCCTCCACACACACTCTTCTCTTTTTTTTTTTACTTTCTTTTTAAACAGTGAACTGTCTCTCAGAGTTTTGTTTCTGAATGCGTGTTCTTCTCATTCATATAATCTAAAGCGGTTCTGCATTTCCCAGGGTGAAGACTAGCAAAAATATACTGGTTTCTTGTACACATATTACAAATCTCTAAGCTCTTTTTCTGGAAGCTCTTTGCCTTCTGTCCCTTCCAAATCCAGCACAGGATGCCACCTGCTCTGAGGACATGCCCTTTGCCATCAGCATGAAGAACCATCACAGTGTTATCAAGCTAAAATCCAGTGCACACCAATTTAACAGATATTTCACAGTTTAACACTCCCCACTCCTCAAGCCTCCATGTTTGCTCAGCCTGCCAAAAGAGCAACTCCTCCTCATCCATTTCAGTCCTATCACTGTTAGACCAGAGATGCTCCACCTCTAAGAGTGACAAACCATGATCTAACTAAGGCTGCTGGAGTGGGACATTGCTGCAGTGCTCCTGCCAGAGCAAGGATCAGATACAGTACTGCAAAAAGGTGCTGAAAATACAGTCAGGAAGGAAATGCAACGGGAGAATGTAACCACAACCGTGGTGCACTTATAGAAGCAATATTAATGCTGTACAGTTTACACAGTTTTGGTGAGTAGTGCAAAAATACGTGTCTTCAAGTCTTCCATTTCAACTAATGAAGACTAATTGAGCAATAAGAAATACTTCATATAAATCTTAATGAGTTTTTCTAACCCTTCAGTAGTTAAATTAACAATAATTAATAAAAAAAAAAAAAAGAAAAAAAGATGGTCAATTACTAAAGAACCTTTTACTTTTGATGACAAGATCTGCTCTTCCTGCCTCACCTGCAAAATGGGATTCAAAAGATGAAGGGAAGCATTAGCCCATTACGTAATAGCGAAAGAATAGAAAAATCACACTCCACATATAAAAGGCTGGCATATTCAATGCCTTTTTTTTTCCCTTATGTCTTTACAAAAAGATGTTTCACAGTGACCAGACTCGCAATATAACTCATTTCAACTAGGAGCTTGGAACACATGCTAAGCAGAAAGCTGAAGACTGTGTGAGTAAGATAGAGCAGAGTAAGTCATTAATGATTAAATTTATTTTGAAATACTTCAGGAATCAACTGAAGTTCTCTTTAAACCATTAGTAATTATTTTTTAGTACTCTCAGGGAACAGCTGAGGTCTCAGAGGGCAAGAGGTGGTCAAATAGAGCAGCTATTTTTAGAAATGGGAAAAAAGAAGACTACACAGTCTAGACTGAGTATGCTGAAAGACCCAGGAACAACTGATTAAACAATGAAATTATAAGCATTCAGAGGAATATAAAGTGAGGAGAAACTGCAAAATGCATTTGTGAA
Organism: Psittacus erithacus; assembly: GCA_009867235.2. NCBI lineage: Eukaryota > Metazoa > Chordata > Aves > Psittaciformes > Psittacidae > Psittacus > Psittacus erithacus. The sequence goes on from WYDI02034524.1 coordinate 27,780, forward strand.
GAACTAGTCATCTCAACCCAGTCTTTTTCAACCCAGTCTTTATTTTTTATACCTAATCAGGATAGTTACTGCATCATAAGAAGGAATTAGATGTGATACATTTTGAACAGACAAACATACTCCTCTATCAGAGTCAGGCAGATCTACCAGCTTATTTCAGACCCACAATAAACACACTCAAAGAATAATTTTCAACCCTCCACTTTCAATTTGAGGGAACCCACAAGTGTATCTCCACTGGTGTTTGTTCTTGGTCCCATATTTTCAGGAGTGACCTATGTTGCACAAAGTGTGGTGGACCTGCAAGCACTCTGGAAGACAGCACTAGCATACCAAATTATCCTCACATTTTGGAAAAAAAAAAAGTCTAAAATAATGAAGATAATTTAATAAAAAGATATTCAAAGTTCTACCTAGTTTGGAAATAATCAAGTGCAATCTTTAAAACGTGCTTTATCAGGCAGGCAGCAATACAGAGAGGAGAGGTTAGAAAGGATAAAACCTAAACATGATTCAGCAACGCGAGTCTGCTGCCAAAGACAAGTGGTGTTTGGGGAAATATTAACAGATGTTAACCACAGGACACAGGAGGTAATTATTCATAAGAGATTTAGAAAACATGACCTAGAAAGAAGGATATTTGTTCACTCTATTAAGAGAGATGGCCAAAATGTAGACATAGCAGCAATATTCCAACACAGAACAGGCTTTAAGTAAGAAAACTACAATCAGTTGTACTTTGTAAGCATGAGTACTGACTGCCTTAATTCACAGAAAGGAAAATTAAGCACAGATATTATGAAAACCTTTCTAAGCTCTATAAATAGTTCATCTCGACCCTTCACTGGAAGCTTCTAAAAAGCTCTTGACACAAACATCTCTCCTGGAGGCGGTGCAGTGTGGTCCAGCAGACTGAACTGGATGACTCCTTAAGATCCTGTCATACATTTGCATTCTAATACTTCAAGTGTCAAAAAACAATTAACACCACCTTACAGAATGACTACCTCTTCTGGAAGAAAATAATGGTAAAAGAATTATGTAATTTGGCACTACTGTGCCCAGTACAGCACCAACTTCATATTATCTTTCTTCTAAAATTCATATTCTGTATTTGCAAGTCAGATTGCATATGTACAATTAGCTATCCATACTTGAGGGTTTGCAAAGAATCTGTCCACAAAAGCAGCCTCTTTATCCCAGTGCTGGCAGTTTTCAATTTTACTGAGAAACAAAATCAAATAAAACCAAGATAGAAAAAGCTACTTCATTATGCTTCTGTTTAACACTCCTGTATGCATTATTTTCTTAACATGGTGTACTGTATATTATCTTTAGGGAAAAGGGTGGTATATAATATACTTTCTTCATTGTGATGGTTTGCATTATACGTTCTTACTCATTTTTCCTAATTTACTATGCATTTGGTAGTCCCATATGGTATTTTGCAGGAAAGCTTATTTGAGCATCAAAGCAGAATTTTATATTTCAATTTACTGAAGTAATACACAAGGCTTGCTGATGCTGAATTTATTTTTACATTGTTTTTTTTATGTGAGTTTATTAACTCATTTATATAAACCTGTGTTATAGTCTACTTCCAATCTATTTTCTCTGCGTCTACAAGTGTATAGTAATATAGCAGATATATTTGAAATAATAGGAATAACAAAAGTAGTATTATGTACAATTATAGCTAGTAGAACCCAAAACCAGACACTGTTAATAATAAATGACAATATTATATAAAAGAAATACCATCTGAAACTAATTTTACACGGCATATTAAAGACTTGATGGCTTAGGAGATGGGTAATAGAATAAAAAGCCTTCAACCTCAAGTCATCAATTCAAATACAAATCAGGCTGATAGCAACTGAAAGCCACTGAAGAGAGCTCTAATGAACCTAGTCTCATTACTAAAGATTTAAGAACAGACTTAGCATTTTGCCCTTTCTCCTGCCTTTGACAGCAGTCAATACAGAAATCTTACAGAGTACGGAGAAGCAGATCTAGTTCGGCAGGTAAAGTTGTACTTCCCTTGTTGTATACTACCAGCCCCAGGCTATCGCTATTTTAGCAGCTTCCTAGCAGGTACCTGTTTGTTGTGTTCCAAAGTTCAACATCCTCAGTGCTGCTGTGTCTTTTATTGCTTGAAAGGTTGAAAAATAGAACTGAGCTTTCAGCTTCCCGAGTGACCGCTTCACGTGATGCACAAGCAATACTCTGGCCATTTGTCTGAACCACAACAATTTGGTGCATTAATTTGGTGCGTTACCTTTATTTGATATCTTACTATTTTTCTGGTATGTATCAAATAATGTACCAACCTAAACCAGTGAATGCACTGGGAAAGAGAAGAATCCTCATGCAAACTAGAGCAACTGTTCAGCCAGCCTCACCTTAGCCAGCAAATAAAGTAAATGACATATTGCATGACTTGACAAGCAAACTCAAAATCCTCTCAAATAAAATCTCTGGTATAATTTCCTTTGTTCCAGCACAATGCCTTCATAATTTACTGTTGTATGTATGTACTGCTAATCCTACAGTATTAATGTGATGCAAAGCACTGATGAGAAACCCTGTGATGTCCTTTTGCTTGTTTTTGTATGCCAAATAAGATTATTTAAAGAAAAGAGATGAATTTTCAATGATTCTCCAAAAAACCATCCCAGAAGGAATTTTGCTTTCATATCTTTCATAGGCAAAACTTAGTTATTTCCATACGCAAACTAACTCCTACAAATACCTGTTTGCAGATATAAATGGGGACACACAGAAGAATCAGTGTGACATACAGCAAAAGGACAAGTGTTCCCCATGATCTCTGTTTGGAACCCAAAGATTCTTTTTTGAACTGAGGCACGTATACAACCCCCCCAGGTCCCTTCCAGCCTCAATTATTTTAAGATTCTAAAAATTAACCACCTCACAACTCATGTAAACTTCACCTTTAGTAGCATCTCGGTTAGGGGAGCCATTTGGGTTTTCCGAAGTGATTAACAGATTCATTAGAAAGGTACCGAGGCCCCTAAAGATGCAGTTTACACTACGGGTTTATGATGTCTGATAATCAATTCTCTTAATGCAATTTTTCCCGAGCGTAGCACAAGTGCCTAACAACCATTCTAAAACCAGCCCTTCCCCAAGGGAGACAGTAGAAATCCCCAAACTCTCACTTTTCTGCTTCATCTAAAGGTACGCCTCAGCACCGACACTTTCATTTCTAAAACCCTATGATGCCTGTACTGCAGATCTGAACTTCATAATTTATCCCTAAATCCTGGTAATCTCCTTATATTTATAACCCACATCTCAGTGGGATTTCCAGATACAATGCTATTTCAAGTTATCTCACATTTAGTACCTAAGTAGGCACTTGTGGAACATTCCCCCTTCTCCCAGTTCAGCCCTTTCAGAAGCAGATGGGAAGATGCCCAAACAGGCTGTGCTTGGAGCATGTAACCTCCCACGAAGCACAAGAATGGCCCTGTCACACCACTTAGCAGCAGTTCGGTGACAATTCATCCAGTTTTGTCAGAGAGAATTTGCTGAGGATATATACAAATGAGAGTTTCACCCAGATGCTTTGGCATTATGAAAACTTTTCATGTGAAGGAGACTCAGTATGTGTTTGAACCCCCATCCGCCCAAGAGGTGCATGTCCCTTTTGTCCCTGTACAGCCTGCAGCATCAGAGTGTTAACCTGCCTTTCCCTTGCAAGGGGTCAGGATTTAAACAACTCTGATTATCTGAGGTTAAAACTAAAGATCATTTTGTTTCAGCAAAGAGCTACCCTCTGGCTTGCAACCCCAAATGGTCGTACTTACTCCTTGTCTGTCCAGAAGACTAACTGTCAAAAGTACAGAAATATGGATTTAAGTGGATTTTAGAGTGTGGAAAAACCCCAAATCCATCAGTTAAGGTCATTAGTTCATGTGACACACCTCACTGAAGTCAGTTTTCAGGGATAAGCATGTGACAATATGACTGGAGGAATTCTCCTTTAATGCATTATTAATTCATTTATTATTACAGTTATTATAATCTTTATGCAGGGCACTGAAGCTCAATTTGTTCTATATCAGCTAATGTTTTTAATGAGCCCTTTCTTCTCCTCAGGATGGGAGCTTTCTTAACCAGTTATCTGGCTTTTAAGCAAGTAGAAAATGACATGATGGTGTACCCTTTTCATAAAGGCAGCTTCACATATCATGCCCTGAATTTTAAATGAAAACAAATGAGTACTAACTTTCACATTGCCAAATATCTTTTAAAAGGCAATAGACTAACGAACTCTAAATACAGGAACTTTATCACACAGTTAAATGCAATGAAATCTTAATTACAATTTCTCTCTCTGACAAAGAAGATAAATAAATTCAAATAAAAAGATCCAGGGTAAATGCAGTTATTTGTAGGAGAGCCACTGGAGCACGTATTAAGTCTGTAGCCCATCTGTATGGCTTTGGGTTCATTCTCTGGTCACGCAGGGCAAAGAGGTCACAAGGCTGATCCCTGCTCTGAGAAACTGGTTCAGTTGGAGAGGAAACAGCATATTAACTAGAAAGTGAGTGTACTTGAAGCTGTGAACCAAAGGGAAGAAAATAGCACATTTCCAAACATACAGATTGCTTACGCACCAAGAGCCAAGCATCCAGCTGGTTATAAAGGCTGAATCGCTTTGCAACCTTTCTTGCTAAGGCAGAAGGTCAAGGTATTTAAAAGACATGCAGACATGGAACTTAGGGACATGGTTTAATGATCAATTTGTCAGTGTTAGGTTTATGGTTGGGCTTAATGGTCTTAAGGGTCTTTTCCAATCTAAATGATTCTATGATTCTACATAGAAATTTGCTCAAGTCTGCACTTAGAATGTCATGCCTACATTCCCTGTATTTCTCTTGAAATGGAATAGCTCAGCCCATGGGATGCTCTTACAGAGAATATAGAATAAGGTGTTTTTTGAGAAAAAAATCCCCACAAACAACAACATAACAATAAACAAACAAAAAAGGAGAAGAAAGTTTATGCATTTTTTTTTAGTAAGAAGAAACAAGACAGATTGTCCCACAAGAAAAGCACATTAAATCTTTATTCCCTTTGCTCATTCATACCTGAAAAATAGCCAGCCTTCACATGGTGACCTTTCCAACAGCTGGTCTTGAAAGAGGGAAAGTTTATAAGCTAACTTGCAAACTGACAAGTGAACTTTTCAATTCAGAGTTACTCCCACAAAGAGGTAAATCAAAATACAGCCAGATTTTACGGAGATCCACATTCACACAGCATCTGAATCCCACTGCCTGATTAGTCAGGGTTTATGAGAAATCAGTAAATTATTTTCTGCTTGAAACAATCACTGGTTGTAAGGAAAAAAGTCAGTAGGTATAAAAAAAAAAAGAAAAAAACCAAACCAGAAAAAATTAAAGCAATATTCAGATATTTTATTAATAACTTTGTCATTGTGACCTTTGCAGGCTAGAAAAGTACTCAAAATTAAACTCAACACAGATACATAAGAGTTTTGTACTCAGCCCTGCTCTGTGCTGTAGTCAAAGGCAGTAAGCATATTGCAGAAAATCCTAATAAACAGTATCATAAAACCAAGTTGTGGTGTAAATAAATCCCATTATTCACAAAGCTTTAGCCTTAAAACTCTGATTAATAAAAATTAATGGGAAATGCATATTTAAGTTCCACGTACTGGTAGCACAGACTTCCTTTTCACCAGCCACAGACGAGAAACAGAACACAAAATTAGAGATTTCTTTCATTATAGGATTAACAAAAGAAAAAGGCATAGAAATCCCTTGCCAGTGTGCTTATTTCTTCTAAGCACATCTCACTACAGGAAGGGCCCACAGACACTAGAATTCCCTGGATTCCCTGGTAACAAGCTACACTAGAGAAGCCCAAGACATAAATAACTCCATGGCTCAAAGACCTTTTTTCACTGATGAACAGTTGTTGGCCATGCCATCACTAAGGCCCTGCTCTTCTGTTACTTCTTTTTAACAGTCTTGTGGGGTGCTTTAAGGAAACACAAGGTCCATCCACCACTTTGGATCCAGACCTCAAGTGTTTGGGGTAACACCAACCCATGATCACTGCCACCGGCTGCTGGGAAGCAGAGTGGAAGACTTGCTTTGAAATAATAAGAATAGACCAATAACAACACCTATTCTTACAGGCTGAAGGACCAAACAGATCCAAATTGGTTTTTGGCTTTGTTTGTTTGTTTGGGTGTTTCCTAATGTAAAATCACAAGCTCCTTACCAATCAGATGCAACAACAGGACAAAGCCTAGCTTAGGGCTCAACTACACATATAATAATGACTGTTTCTATAATTTGCAAAAAGGGAAGACAAACAAGTTCCATCTGACATTAGAGAGCTTTCAGACTTTGAAAGCATGCCCACATACTTCAATTAATTACTATCACATGAAATTATTCCAGAACATACATACATGCACAAATAAATATACACACACATTTATGCTTTTATAGAAAGCATATTAAAGACAGAAACAGTATCAAATGGGTCTAAAATATTTATGATTACTTTAACTGCTATGATTCAGAAATAAAGGTAAATATTTACATCCAAATCACAAATACTTATAGATTAAAAAAAAAGGTAATTCTAACCAGTACACGCAGTTCTTTCTCCATCAACACATGGTTGATTTGCAGGTTAACATCTGAATCATTCTCCCCACTTTACTGCATCTAGAGAGAAAGACAAACATGTGATTTGAGTAATAGTACGTCATAAATTAAATTTATCTAAACAGCATCTTCATCCATACAATTCCTTTGTTTTCTTCTCTTTTTTTCTTTTTCTGTATCACTGAGATTATGTCAGATCTCATTCTTTTTGCCTTCCATTTAGCTGGAAGAGGACAGGTTTTTCCATATTTGAATAACAGAAGCAACATACCTCATGGAACAGAAAAAAAATGGGCTCAAGTAAGATCTGATTCTTATTCTAAATCTGACTTGTGACCTTGGAGCGAGTCATTTCTCTGCACCTCTATTTCCCCTCTCTTTCTTTGACTTTCTTGTCTACTTGGATTACAAGCTTTCTAAAGCCTGTAAAGTGTTTATATAGTACCAAACAGATAAGATTCAGATTTCATTGCAATCGCTAGGCAACACAAAACCAGAAACAATAAATCTTATCAATCACCACTTACACTACTGCTCTTATAGACCACTAATATGAAACATGATTTCAAAATGGTTTTCAATAGATATTTTTGTGTAAAATTAAAAAGAAAATAATTAAATTACCATGAAGAAAAATGTATTCATGAGGAAACATACCCCTGTTTCTTTCCAGTAACATTTTCCCACTTTAAACACATTGTCCAAGAGTTCCATTTCCATATTGATCTCTTATATACACGGACACAACACACCTCTGCCATTGAAGTAGCACCTCTGTATTCCCCCCTGCTTGAGCCACGTCACACCACCAGCTCCAGGCTCTGTTCAGAATCCTGCTTTGTACCTATATGGTGCTCTGCTATGTGCTGGGAGTAGCCAAAGCAACAGCCAAGGAAGACTTTGAAGCTTTAAGACCACTTTTCTTGCTGTCCCAAGGGAGAGTGCACATACACAGGGTAAAAGTCAGGCCATATCCCTACGCCACCAAGGAGCAAAAGAACTCCACAAGCAAAAATTTTTCTTTTTTTCCTTTGTGGGTCACCTTTAAAAGTGATTTTCTTTCCAGACTCTGTATGAATGACAAGATATTCAGTGAGACGTCTTAAGGGAAAAGAAGTGATAAAGAGAAATTCCGCTAACCTATTTTCTTTCTTGTCACTACTTGATAATCTCTTTATCTGGTCTCATTTCACCAGTTGCAGACAGACTTATTTCCCTACAGACAGACCAAATCCTTCCTCCAAAGTGCACATATGCGCATGCACCTCCTTTCCCACAGTATTTCAAATTAGTATTGTCATGTCTCTGCTATTTTGGTCTATACTTAGCCAAATTCAGCATATATAGATGCACATGTACAAGACGTACATGCTTATCACCACATACATCTCTAGTCTTTAACAGTGCTCCTATGGTTATGGGCACACACAGAACGTTTATACAAACCTTCCCATCAAAAGTAGTATGCAATTTCACTGAAACACAATTCACTAGCACATATATGTTAAAGTTCAGTCCCTTTGTCAATGAAATATGGGTTCTGATGTGAACAGAAAAGACATTTTCTAAAGCTCTACAGTGATTTAGGAACCTCAATTCCACTTTCAGCTGCACCTTAATCCTTCCTGACTTCTACTGAGGCTTTAGCTTAGAAATGTTTGCTCTCCTGCTGGCAAGACACTTAGCCTTTTATAGTGTCTTTACCTTCAGAAATGTAGCTTCAATTTGTAATGCCAAATGCAAATTGCCTGATCTACAGCTTGTGCCAGCTGGGTATAACCCAACAAAGCTGTGGCAGCCTGGTCCCAGGATTGCAAGATGTGCTCTAGCTAACTCAGTCCCAGTCCCACACACAGTCACCAGGGCTTGCAAAGGGAAGTAGAAAATATCTATGCCCCGAATCAATGTAAAATAGAGACAATTTTTAGGATTCCAGTTTATCACAGGACTGGATTTAGACAGTTCAAGACTAGAGATGCTGCATCAGGTCCAGACTTCCTGCTATGACATTTTCCCCGGTTATCTCTAAGCCAATTCACTTGTAATTGATTAAAACACCTACTCCAAGTAAAAAAAAAAAAAATCAAAAAAAAGGCACTTTTTATTTAGAGGAAACAGATGAAAACAGAGGAAATTCAACATTATTTTAATCAGAGATTCTGAGGGAAAGAATTATGATCTGTATGTCTCCCTCCCCTATTTTCTAATCTAACTCAGAAATCACAGCAGAGAATAGTAACTCAAATACTTTATAGCTGAATTCTTTTTAATCAGCTGTCTCCTATCTTTACCAGCTGTTTGTCTGCTTCTCCCACTTATGCTGTGCATCATGGGCTTATCGATCAAGTAAGCTTTAAATTACAGCTATCCATGAAAAAAAAAAAAGGAAAAGCAGAGGCAAGCTGTAAGAGGGAAGTACAGACCTGATGAAGGATTTCTGAAGGGCTACTCACTTTTGCTTGACGAAAATCTTAATAGCTTTTCCTGAGAGAAGGTCTGTAGGTCTGAAGTTATCAGTGTACTGTGCAGACAGAGGAAGAGTAAATAAAGCTCACGGATTGAAGAAGAGGATTTATGTCAAAAATTGTTCCCGTGAAAAGTATGGGAAAACTTGGGGAAAAAAAACAAAAACCAAAAACAAAACCAAAAAAACCCACAAGATACAGTATTAGTAACCTAGTCTGTATCACTGGGTGTTTTTATTGGCTTAATTATAGCCAGCCAATTTATAGCAGTTATAGTTCTTTCAGGTGTAATAGACACAGTAGAATTCACCACTCCCCCAAACCATTAAATTCTTTAACATTAAAAGGACAGAATAGAAGGGTTGATTTCAGTGCTGAAGTGAGCCTACTGCAGCTTCAACTCAAAGAGTGCTAAAGGGCATCACTTAGGCTTTCACCACTGAGCTATCAGGACTGTCCTACAGAAGGAATTAAGCTGACCATAAATCTCCACAATCCTCCTCCATCTCAGATCCAATATTCCATTCAATGACACTGCAATTCCCCAGCTTATCCAAGGGAAGGTGATCTAAGCTCCAGGCAACATGCATCACCTGGTGAAGGTAATCCATCATGTTACCCAAGTCTTTTCTGTAACCTGTGGAAAGAATTACAACTCATTGGTCTATGTCTCAGGTGTTCCCATCCATGGTGATGCTGTCACTAAGAAACTGTCAATACTCCCATGTAACAGCTGCCCAACAGGCACAGATGGCCCTTGCTTCCCTAACTCCAAAGTAGTCCAAAACAAGCTACTTAAATTTAAAAATCAACCACAAGGCTTGTTTCACAGACAGGTAAGACGATGACCTGTGGCACTCTGGGCTATGTGTTGTTATCACCACTGTGCACAGAAGTACCCACATGGCCATTTCTAGGCTGTGGAAAATACGCACCTGCAAAAAAGGTCTAAAAGATTGCACCTAACATGACACTGGAAAAGAAAGAGCTACTGAAACAACATAAGTCTTAATGAGAAAACCTGTCTCACAGTTTATACTGAAAACATAACCTGCTGCTTGTTTTTTCACGCCCTGCATGCTACAAGGGAACAATCTGCAACCTTACAAACTAGATTTATGACGACTGACCTAGAGACCCTGTGTCCGGAATCCAAGTCATCATGTGCCCTGGCCTTGTAAATCTATTGGGATTTTTAAAGGTGAGAAATAAAAGTGTAATTTTTTTCCTCTGTGGGTATAGGCAAAGTGTCTGCATGTCTGGATTCCCAGTGCTGCTTCCTGTTTCACAACGGCATTTTATTGCTATGTCGTTCTGCAAGTACAGCCACTTCAGTCTTTCAATCTTCCAAAAGGTTATAGAGACCTGACAGATTTCTAAGCGAGGGAATGCAGTTCACACTTTCAAACACCCAGCTGGTCACTCAGTGAATTTGACACTGTATTTCAGCTAAGTTACACATGGTGTGAACGGGAGAAACAGCAGTGCACAAAGATGGCTTTAAGACATCTCTGACCCCTGTGTCAAGCTACCCAGGGGCAGCTTGGTCCCTGAGCAGAACCATGAGCAAGTACTGCAGCCCGGGTAAGGGCTGCCTCTGGCCATGCCACAGATGGCATGGGTGGCTTCCCAGGCTGCTCCATCTACTGACTGCAGAGGAAGAACAGACTGGAGCAGGGACAAGTGGTCCCTGCTGCAATGTGACCTTCACATTTCTCTCTAAAAGATACCTGAATCAATCAAGTACAAGCCTCAGAGTCAGGCTCAGATAACATTCTGAACACTAGAAACTAAATATTTAAACATTACTTGAACGGTGGTGCAGATCCCCACAACACTGGGGAAAATAATTAATAGGTTTGGCCCAAAGGACTTGACAAAGCAGAACAGTGTCAGAAAAGGGGAGTGCTGGCCAGGACAAAGCTCTGATGCTGCTCTGGCCACTCTGCAGCAAAGCCCTTCTGAAGAGCTGTGCTCTGCGCAGCAAATCTCTTCTGAAGAGCTGTGCTCTGCGCAGCAAATCTGCTGAGACCCAATTCTGCCTTGCAGTGTGAACCATGAAGGCTTATACCATTGCAGAGCGCACCGTGTTTCATGTGGGTGGCAAAGGGATGAATGGACCAAAAATCCCAGCAGCCAGGCCTGGGCAGCATTCTGATCAGCTCCAGCACCAGTGTGAACGAGGAATAAACTTCACTCGTGCATATTAATAGCAAGCAGTTTTTAAAGGAGAAAGTTTTGTCAAGCAGTAAAAAAGATGCATTAACAAGTCTGGAAAATAGCAAAGGGTGAAGTGGATAAACTGTAGTCACAGCAAAAGGTTGCTGTCCTTATGGATCCCACATAAGTGCAACGTTCTAAAGGGAGTATTTGCAATGACATCTGCAGACTAATACCAAGTATGTTGAGAAAAAAAAGATCTCTTAATTATAAAAGAAAAAAACCCCAACAACAACAACATTTTTACATGTAATTTTACCCTTGTGCATTATGAATACAACCTAACAAAGATACAGGGTGGCTGAGAAAAGTCAGTACAACAGTTTTTCTACTGCTTAAAAAATATGATTATTTTCTTTATCACAATGGTAGGAAAGCATTAATTTTACAGGAATACAATTAAATTGTCCAGTTTAGTAAAAATGAATAAAAAATGTGGTTTGGGTCAGTCTCACATATAGAATAAAGTAATTCATATTTACTGAAAGTACAGTGTTGCAAGTTGCTCAAATATCTGTTTACCTATTACTGAAAGGACTATCAGATTATGAAAAGAGCCTTGAAATACCAATCATAGCTGTCTAAGAGCATCCCATGATGTCAGCCAACAATTTCTGAGATTTACTGTACCAATAAAAGAAGGTAGCCGTGAACATGTTTTTGTAAATCAAGTACATTGGGCTAGATTCTAGTCCACAATTACTCAGACATAAGAAATTTTATGGCGCTTTGCTGGTGTGTAATTCAAGTCTGCAGCGAATCTGGCAGTGTGGATGTATAGCATTTAAAGCTGTTACAACTGTACCAGAAGAAAATCACCTTGTCTTGTCTGCAGGAAACATATAAAGACTAGCGCACACACATGCACACACATACTCGTTCGCTCAGGCTTGTCACTAGCCAGGCACAGGACAGGTATTTTTTGTCTAAAGAAAATGTCAAAGTCTGTAGCAAAAGCACTGAGGTCTCGTACAACACTGCCACACGATCACAGTAGGTAAATGTTCAACAGCTAAACCCCATGCCATGACACACATACATGCATCGAGTTCAAATTTACAGTGAACACCAGGTGTTACTGGCCCTTTAGGGGAATCGTGACTGGTAGAGAATCACATCTGTCCATATTTCCCTCCTGGGTCAATAAATCCTGATAGTCAATAAAAGTCAGGGAGCAAAACCGACACCATCACAGGGGCCTGTGAGTACCTTGGGGTAAAATTTGGCACACTTAGTATCTGCTTATTAGTTAGAATGATTTTGCATTTAATGTCCCTAAGGTATAGAGTGCACTTTCAACTTGATTTCAATAACCTTCTAACACACAACACGACTGCGTTACAACCTCTCCCTGAGCTCTTCAACACAGAGCACATGTAAACTGAGTGACACGTGGGCTGAGAAAAGGATGTCTCATGTACTAGTAAGGCAGCATCCTGAGTATCTACATGCCAAATAAAATATATCCACCATTTTTCACAAGAGCCATGCATTCCTATCGCAATACTGAGGTTTCAGAAGGGAATCCAGACAGAAAGCTTAGTTTCTTTTCTCTTAGTTCTGTTTTCCAAATACAAATTAGATTTCAACTGCTCACACCCATGTGCCAACACACACAAATTATTCTCAGATACCCCGGAGCAAATCTTCAACCATATAAATCAGCACAATTTTTTTGAAGTTATTTTTATTTACACAACCTGACAAACTATTTCCCTAACGTTTCCTGGTTAAAAAATTATGCATGGATTATGCAAATTTAACTGAAGATGCTTTTTTTCATTCTACAACATAAAAGTCAATCATACACCATATGACATGATACATGAACTCAGAAAGATCAGAAGGACCTAACCCATGACACCAAGTGCAAGTAATGGAGAAAGGTTTTTGAAACTATTTTTGAAATAATCAATTTTGCTGCTGCCCTTTTCACAGGAGATTTAGAGTACAGTTTTAATGAAGGAATGTATTTTTTCTGTTGTAAAGCTTGCTCACTGTTAATCTGTCATTTTCAGGGATTTTTTTTTTTCTGGAAATGCCTTTAAGCGCACTTGTAAAGTGTCCAACACAGAAATCGAAAACTTAACCTCATAATATGCAGTTCCATGTTCAGATTGCTAATGATCATGCAAATTACTAAGTAACTTATTTGTCATCTAAAACGATAAGTAAAACCATGAAAGAAGCAAACTTACAAGATCCCTAAACCCAACTGGCAAATTATTTACAGACTAAAAATTTCTCTAGAGATTGACTTATAAAAGTTAATGACTTTCAAACAGAAAGAAAACATGAAGTCAATAGACTGAAGTTGCTCATTATAACTCATTTGTTCAATTCTAATCTTGATTTGGTCATCAGCCCTCCACTTGCTTATTAAGATGGTCAAGCCAAGCAAACAAAGTGATACTTGTGCACATAACAATACTGAACCCTTATAGTACTGAACCTCTTTTCATCATTAAATCTCAAAGCATTTGCTTCTCAAAGCAAAGAAGGAAATCTTTGTTATCCACAATTCAGATAGGAAAATTGCAGCACCAGGATAATTGCAGAGCCAGAAATAACACTTCCTAGTCCTTGGCTAATGGCTGAAGTAACAGCACAGGGCATTTTATTAACACAGAAGATGACTGAGGTCAAGATGGGTGATTTCAGTATCGCAACTTTTGAACTGCTGAAAGCCCAAAGAGAAAAGTGCAACTGAAAAAAAATACATCAATTCAGTGAGTGCTTTACATTGGCCCTTTAAAGTTGAAGCATGCTATTAACTCCTTCTTGCATCAAATATGCAAAAAGACTTTATACCAACAATCCCCCATAAAGTAAGGGTATTAAGCATATGCTTATATGGCACCCCAAATGTTTAAAGTCCAGTAGGGTTTCAAAATACTTTTTTGTCTAGCAGGAAAAAAAACGTTTCTGCTGGAAAAGGCATTGTATAGGATTAAAATGGGTTAAAACGTATGCTCAGAAACCAGAAGAGACTAATCAATCAGAATTACTTCTCAAGACTTTCATGTGTGGAGCCATGCTGTGAAACAGGTGATCAGTTTGTTGCAAGCTGATGTTCATGGATCAGAAGCAGGGAGGCCAACAAGGAGGACACTGCTGTGGGTGTTTAATACCCACCACCTGACCAAGAACTGCTGCAGATGTTTGCTGCCCACCACCCAGTTAAGAACTGGAAGTGGATAAAGCTTTATTCAGCCTTCACAATCAAAGGCCCTGGTCATCCTCAAGGACTTTAAGCACCTTGATTATCTGCTAAGCTGGTAACTGGTGGTGCACAAGCAACTGAGATTTCATGAGCACATGGAAGATGATATTGACACTGAACTTCGGGGGATCAGTTTGGCTTGCTCAGGGAACTAGCAGGTGTAATGCCATGGATGACTGCCCTGGGGTGCAGAAGGGTATGGAGGAGCTCCTTGTTCTTCAAGGAAAACCTTCTCAAAGCACGAGAACAATCAATCCATCCTGATGAGTGGGAAGTGGAGCAGACATGGCAGAAAGCTGACTTGGCTGTATGTGGAATCCCTGACTGAGCTCAAACACAAAAAGAAGTTAACAGAAGGTGGAAGTGGGGATGGGCTACCCAGGAGGACTATAGAAAACTTGCCCAGACTGTAGCAACAAAATAAGGAAAGCCAAAGCCCAGGTGGAGTTAAAATGGTCAAGGGATGGTACAGCCAACAAGAAAAGTTCATCCATAGGCACACCTGCAGCAAAAGACCAAGATAAAATGCTGGTCACTCCTGAGTATGTCAATGAAAGTATTGACAAAGGATTAAGAGGAAGGATGAGGCATTCAATTACTTTTTTTGCCTCAGTCTTTACTGTGAATACTTATTCTCAGGCTGCCCAAGTCCATGTTGCTAATGTCTTTGTCTGGGGCAGGAAAGTCCTATCTAAAGTACAGGATTATTTTGTTAAAGACTACTTAATCAAACTGGACCTACACAGGCCTATGAATGGCAGGAAACAGGCTGACATCATTCTGAGGCTGCTCTTTGCATCTTCGAAATACTGTGGCAATTGGGAGATCCTTTTGGTGGCTGCAAAAGGCTACTGTCACGACCACCTTCAAGAAGAGGAAGAAGGAACAAAAAACACCAATATGCAACTTCCTGGTGACCTTCACCTCAGTCCCAGAGAATGCAGAACAAATCTTCCTGAAGGCAATCTGTTTAACCATGTAACCTCTTCATTAACAACTTAGATAATAAGACAGAATGCAGCAAGTTTCCAAATGACACCAGACCTGGGGAGCAGCTGACATGCTACAGAGTGGGACTGCTGTTCACTGTCATCTCAACAGGGTGGAGAAGTGGGCTGACAGACAGCTTACAACATCAGCCAAAGCAGACGTGAAGCTCTGCAAATGGAAACCCACACTGCAGAAAGCGGCTCCATAGAAGACAGCCTGGGGTTGAACAGGAGTCACCAGCAACAGTGATGAGCACCAACCACAACACTGGGTTGCATTCGCAGGACCACAGCCAGCAGGTCAAGACAAGCAATTATTCCTCTCTATTCAGCACTTGTGACACTGCATCTGGAACAGAGTGTCCAGTTTGGGTTTTCCTGTTACAAAACAGACACTGACAAACTGGCAAAAATTCAGACAAGAGGACCAACATTATGAGGGGGCTGCAGCACATCAGTTACGAGAAAAGGCTGGGAGAACTGTGTTTGTCTAGCCTGAATGGCTAATTACCATTTTCAACTGGACAAGGCTCTGAGCAACCTAATCTAGCTTCAAAGTCATGCCTATATTCAGCAGGAGGTTGGACTCGATGACCTGCAAAGGTCCCTTCCAACTTCAATTATGCTACAGTTTTAATGGTTTCTCCTTCACTTGATTTATCATAGAGCATTCACTTGTATACTATCATTTGGAAATAATTATTCTTTGTGCAACATTCTCAAATGCAATAAAAAATTCCATACATATCTGAGAAGCATCCAACTGCAGGTGAAGAACACCATGGCCAAAAAGCCAGTTAGCCAGAGCCAATTAAACCACAATCAACCTCCCATGACAGCAAAACGTCTAACTGAACTTCTACCCTCTGCAGTACGAGGATTTTTGCCCTCTCCACAGAAGCCCAAACTGAGGGGTTCACTGCTCTCTCTGTATATCAAGATCATTATGAAAACATAACAATAAAAACAGGAGATGCCTGCACTGATTAAAATAATGGTATTCCATCACTAAGAAGAACGAATACTTCTCTTGCAAAGAGATGACCTCAGATGTTTAGTCACAGACACCCATTTTTACCCTTCTGGCAGAATTAAACTTCAAAAGCAAGTGGATCATTAGTGTAATGTGAGAAAAACTAAGACATGTTCACATGGACAGCTATGATCCAATAAAACCTGAGCTTGGTTTTAAAAAAAAGACAAAAACTAAAGTGCTTAATGACTGAAATATATAAACTTACAATGAAAATCAATTGGCATTTATAAATACTGAATAATTCACTTATTACTATTCATTCTCATTACTGTTCATTTTGCAACCATCACAAAAAGTACGGTGAGGGACTGACAGCTTTTAAAATATTTTTAGATCTAAAGAACCAAAATAGCTGAATGAGATCTGCAATTCTGAATTTGAAAACTGCCAATAGTAATCTAACCTTCTCTCAGTCCCTTTTTTCAAGTTCAAATCCCCCCAGTCTTTCAGTTAATTTGAGTAACAGTTTTGCTTTTCTTTTCGGTTCATTTTCTTTATTTTTTTTGGTGGGGGAGGGGGAAATCAGGTTTCATTCCTATTTGGCTTTACTAAGCCATGAGAATCTCTGTATCTCAGAAACAGTGCAAGCAACATTCTCCCCTAATTAGTCCATAAAAATGCTAATTTTTCTAATGAATCAGATTGAAATATCACAGGAGTAGGTAATAGCACAAATTCAGAGTTTGCTTACGGGGCAGGCTTTCAGATTCATTTTGCTAATCACTACCACAGTACCAGGCAACTTAAAAAGCCAATATTATAACAAGGATGGATGGGAAAAACATGCTTATCTTAATTTTTGTGCAAAATAAAGACTGTTACATGCATATGCATTCATTTATACATGCGAAGAAAACCAGACCCACAGCTCCTCAGCTGCAGCAAGTCCTTCTATTCCCATTATAAGCAGAGATCCTTTGCCTGTTTACTCAAGCTGTGGATGTGACCATAAATCTTTATTCTGTCCAATTTCACTGTTACTATAATCCATTTCTGAAACTGATAAAATAATACTTTCTTTTTTCATGGCCCAGTAGCTAATAATGTCACCAGCTGGAACTGTACAAGTGAGAGACTGAAATCATTGTCTGTCTGCCCCACAGCATCTTTCCCTATTTTTTTCTTTTCTCCCGCACTTACACTTTTGCTCCTGCCTTCTGTGCTGGCACATACTAAGGCACTTGTATCCAAGCCGCAGATCTAGGAAGGAGTGGTCTTTTTTCAAGTCAAAAATCCAGCAGAATCAATGAGCTCTTAGAGAAAATCTCTTAGGGCTTGACCTTCAGGGTGGCTTTTTACTCTTTAAACCCCATGTAAAACAGTGATTCTGCCAGTCAATCCTTAGTAAAAGATTTAAAGAAAGGGACTGTTGCCTATTGGTAGCACCAGAAATCTAAGCAGGAATTAAGCAGCTTGAAAAAGCCTTTAAATTCAACTTATCATTCTTTCAGAGCTCTCCATATATTCTTTATGGCCCTGTGTTCCCTTACCCCTTTGATCATTTTATATTGAAGCAGTCTCTTGTTTAATACGTAGCTAAGATAACTGAGCGATAACATCAAAACAGAAGGGAACATAAAGAACATGAAAGAATATGAAGTCAATAGCTTCACCAGCCACAATACATAAACAGGCCTAGTTAAAAGCCACGGCATTACAGTGCCATCTTTATCCTCCCACAAAGCTACATGCAGCGTTAAGACCAACTACAAACTGAAACTAATGATTAAAACTACATTGGGCTTGCTTGCTTCTGGTTTAATTGTTGTTCACTTTGTTCAAAGGGTACAGCTCTGCAAACCCAGCACCTAATCTTTGTGCTTCATCCCAGAAGCCCACCGCACCAGCTGGTCTAACCATCTTTCTGTTAGAATCAGGGTTTCCAAACCAGAGTTTCCTTGACACATGGAAGCTGCATCCATAAAACATGGACATGTGCAGCTTGTACCATCATCCTTTCACCAGAGCTCTAAACATGCTCCAACTGGTTTCAGAGGTATTTTTGATGAGAAGTAAAAAGTGAGAAGAGGTTTCATTGAAATCTCTCTTAAGGTCTTTTAAGAGCATTAACCCAATTCAACAAAAAAAGAAGCCAAGCCTAGTTACACAAGACTTTGTCTTCTTGATCTCAAACATCTTCCTGTTTTACTGTTTACATAAAACTACACGGTATGTTTCAAAGGCCAGACAGATGGAAAAGTGGATGTCTACTGTCTAGAACTCATCTCACACTTGGTTTTCATACCATATTCCTTGGCTGCCTACACTCATGCTAATCTGCTAAAATCACTTTACCTACTTGGAAGGCAACGTATCACTTGTACCCAGTTCTATTATTCATCAGACAACCATGATGGCAGCTCCATGACTGACTGCTAATTAGCCTTTCTCACTGGATGTCAGAGACAGTTGTATTTTCAGCAGCAATTTATTCTTCCTCCCATGGAGTCATGAGGTGGAAGCTGAGGCATATTGAAGTCAGTGACAAAAGCCCCACTGACTTCAATTGTGTTGGGAATTCATCTTTTAATGGAAAGAAACCTGCTTAAGTGTTATTTAGTATATTATGTCAACACCTTAAGATAACAACTGACACAAGAATAACATGTACATTCCCAATGGTGCCAGGATAGGGCACAACACTCAAAGGCTCCGCATGCCGTCAAACCCCTGTCACAGGACCAGACTGGATGTGACACATTCACATTTCGGGTTCCTCCTGCACAGCCTCATGTCTCATCAAGCCCAATACACGTGGTCTTGTAATACCTGAGAACAACAGTACTTTGCCAGTGTGATGGAGACATCTGATTTGCTTGGTGGGCTGGATCCATACCACAGCCTGTAGGCTTGCTTTTTCATATCCAGTAACTAACAGGAAGATACAATCCCTGTCTACAAAAGCACTCTGGAATAGCTACAGCATTATAAATTCAGTGTACACTGCACCTTAACTTCAACAGAAGGGCGAAAAAGACAACGAATGAGAAGGCAAAGGAATGTCACACTTCACTGGCTTCCTTCCTACGTCCCTCTCCTAGACCTGCTGTCAAGAAGGATGG
Organism: Psittacus erithacus; assembly: GCA_009867235.2. Taxonomy (NCBI): domain Eukaryota; kingdom Metazoa; phylum Chordata; class Aves; order Psittaciformes; family Psittacidae; genus Psittacus; species Psittacus erithacus. The sequence goes on from WYDI02034524.1 coordinate 47,452, forward strand.
CAGCATTGTTCAAAATGCTCACTATTTGAAGGAAAAGTCATAGTTTCCACCTGGAGAATGCCTCACATATTTAAGTGAGAAATGAAAGACAAAATCCAAATGTTGACGAACACCTTCTGAATTACAAGAGGCTTTGATGATAGTTTTGCTGGTTCGTTTCACTCCCTTCTCCCCTCCCAGATAAGCTACCCTGACTTGTCCCTTCTCTCAGCTACTGCCTTACTCCTCTCCATTACTTAAATTAACCAAAGTGTTCCACATTTGTGTCTTTTGACTCCTAGCTGGAGGACTCCCTTTGCCTGAACTTCTAAATGGGATGATGGGGGCCTGCTCATCTTCCTATATTGCTTGCAGACTGTGCAGAAGGCTCTTTCAGATACTCATGTAACTCCTCCAGTTTACAGTAGCTGAGAACAGCCAATTTCATCAGCCACTTTGCTGATCACAAGCGAATAGCCACAGTTTCAGCAGAGATGTTCATATTTTACAACAGCCTTTGCAGAACAAAGCCATTCCTCAGGGTAAAACTACCAGCATGCTGATGGAACACAGCCATGTCCAAAGGCCAAGAACCAACAGAATTCCATCATCTTTTCCCCTCCCGCAGGTAAGGGAAGGAGAGTCATCTCCCGAGGGCAGCAGCGATGACAAGTCAAGCTGAAAGGTAGATTTTAGCAGTTGGTGGAGACCATCAGATGCTTTAGCATCCATCTTGCTCAAAGCAAGCTGAAGAATATTCTGCATATATCCACCCTTCTCATGCAGCTAAGCAACACAGGTAGTAACTGAAGTCCTCTGTTAGTGTGCAAATTATATCTGAAGAACTCCACTTTGAAAAAGAAACCTCTAAACGCATTTAAAATCCTGTTCAAACCAAATTCCCAGCACAGCCTGTAAGATTTTATTCAACTACATTTTTCTATGCTCCTGTATCAACTGACTGCAAATTGCTGGTCCTTTGTTCCATGTGAGGCTCATCTTCTCTTTGCTATTCCTGTATCACACAAACCAGCAAGCTCACCTCTGACGACAGGGGAAATCCATTCTCCTCATTCAGGATTGGTCTCTGGAGCATCTAAACCACAGAAGCCTTATACAATCTAAATATGCTTTTCTGATGCATGCTTTTACTTCTCTTGTTTAAAAACACTTTATGCAAAAGCATATTGCTTAAATTAACAGCAATTGTTATGCATGGAAGAACAAAGGAGAATGATAAAAATAAAACACGTTTCCTATGCAATATGTGCTATGACAAAGCACAAGTAAAGATGGATTTAAAGGTAGATGGATCTTTAAAATATGAAGCCGAACCCACAAGAGCAACACATCAGAATGAAAATAAATAAACACATAAAAAAAAAAACCAAAACAAACCAACCAAAAACCTCAATGTGCACAGGTCTGGTTGCTTGAAAAATTAGACAATTAATTCTGTGTAAACTAACCTATCAGGAAACCACACTGTGGGGATTCTGATAGCTGTTATTGCAGTACACTATATTAAGAAAAGGATGCTTTAATGAGATCCCCAGAGAGTCTCCATAGACTTGGATCTTCCTCCTAAAAGACCATTTTTACCCCATTTAACTGCCAGTATGTTGCATCTCTGCTACATGTATGAATTAAAAAAAAAATATAAAAAAATAACAAAAAAGCTATTAACACAATTATCAGTACCAATAAGCATTGTGCTTTTCAGGATCAAAAAAAGAGAAGACATTATGCCACTTTCAATATATAAGAACCATCAGAAATAACATCTATATATTAAACCCCACTGAACTTAAAACCCCCTACAGCCGGAATAGCAGCAGCACAAAGAAAGCTTTTACAAAGGGCAGTATAAAGAACCATAATAATAATAAAAACATTAAAAAAATATCACATCTGCAATCTGGCTTTTCTTAATATTTTATTTTTCTATAGTGAAGCCCTAGTGTAGAGCTTGACAAATACAATAAATGCCCCAGTTTAACATTTGACTTCTCAAGTAAGTATTAGGGGAAAACCACCTTCAGTACCAAATTCAAAATGGCTGTATTTCAAACTGATTGCTTGCTGTAAAGTATCAGCTGTGAAACAGCAAGGCAGAATATTCTGATCAGAAGCTTATTAGCAAAGTTAGAAGATGTTCTTCTATTTGCAGATTCTCTGTAAAAACATGCGTAACCACATTTATGTTTTAAATCTGAGGAATCAATATCCTTAGGTTTCAAAAAGCTTTTCCAGTGAAGCCTGTGGATTTTCCTCATCTTGGCTGTTTAACAGAAATGGCTCTGCTAAGTGATGCCTTAAAGGGGAGAAATTTTATTAATTGCACTCAAGACAAAGTGTAACTAAATAAACATGTCAACAAAGAAACCCTTACACACATTTAAACCACCCTGCAAATTTAGATGAATTAATGCATTTCTAATTCAACTGTGCTATTATACCGTATATACGTACAAACTCTTTATGTCACTAGTGTAACAGACTGGGCATTACTAATATAACGGACCAGGCTGTGACACCACTGTTGATCTGCAGTATTTTCATATTTCAGCAAGTTAGTAGGTTAAAGAGTTAATGGGTTAAGGAGTACAGAGGAATACTCAGAGCTTAAGCAGCTCATGAATGCAAAATAACACGCTAGTATATGATGAACTGTTATTGTGACACTGCCATTTTACCTGGGCCAGCTTATGTGACACCTTCTGCCATCATGGAAATAGGCTTCTACCTGGACCATCCGAGACACACCAAAAGCAAAGCTGAATGAAGCCAACCTGCAGGAGATCATCTATGGACAGCCACTGCTGAAGTCAGCTCTCCACAAGGAAGTATATTGCGCCGTGTTTTAAGCGCCCTAATTGATTTTACAATGCTAGAAAACTGAAAAAAAGAGTTCAAATCCAGTCTTTGAGTCCTAATATTTACACAGGCAAACATTTGTTTATCTGTCAGCAGTGTAATCTCATGGCCTCTGTAGAGCTTGGGACAGCTTCCTAAGCAGCTTTCTCCAGTTTTGATTAGCTGACTCCGTAGCCAACCTTATAAATATTCTTAACATTTGGACCCAATGGACCAAGTATTTTGTTGAGCAGACTAATTGGTTCACAACCCCTGCTAAGTATCAGCCATATCATCCCTGACTGCCATAGGCTACTATCATCATTAGCCAAGTGACAATCTCCTAGAGAATTTTGGATCTTTAATCTCCATTTTCCCTAAGGACATCAGACTTATTACTGGTTAAAGCTATCAGAGTTTGCTCTCATTCCCTTCCTGCGCTGTATTCTCAGCACAGAAGGAAAAACCTTGTGGACATGATGATACAAAGGAACCTCATGTCCACATCTCCCTAAAAGGATCATAAGATATTATGGACCTTGGGGCTAGCACAGACAAGACAGGGGGACAGATCCTGCCTGCATAAGAATTTCCTCTATTACACTGATTTCCAAGAGAAGTGTAAATTTACAGATCCCAGTTGAAGTCACACTTTGATGAAAGCAGTTCTCAATCAGCATCATTCCTTTCACTGACACTGTGCTAGCACTGAAACGCCATGGTTGGGATTGTGCCAGAGGCTGCAGGAACATCCCAAGTGACAAGTGCGCCTACCCTGAGACCCAGCAATGGTGAGGTGAAAAGAACTAGAGGAAGAAGCAGAGAAAGAGATGAAACACAGGTCAAAAGATGGAACAAAAGGTGAAAAAGAGAATAAAGATGGGAAGAATGAAAGACAAACTGTAAAGACGTAATATCCTTGGAAACCAAGAACCCACGCGAAGCGTACCAGCTTGAAACAGTTCAAATCTGACCTTCATTATGGGTATGCAATAAATCTGGAGATTTAGGCAAAAAAAAGGCAGTGTTTCTCTTTGCTCTGTTTCATTAGGAAGAAAAAGTTCTGCTCTTAAATTCAGAAAAACTTTAATAAGTTGGAGATTTGGAGCATTAAGGTCCCTTACTTCAAAAACACACAGATACCAATAGCTCAAGGAATGATATTTAGAACTATAGATGCTCCCTCCATTAATTTTCATTAACTTTAATGAAATAGTTTTCAAAACAAAAAAACAGAACAAACAAAACACCACAATTATTAAGGGATTCCTTTCCTCATCACACCTCTCCCCATTCACCAGGAGAAAAGCAATAATCTTAGTACAGACAAAAAGCCCTTTGTGGCCCTCTGGCAGACTTTGGCAGGTAGCATCCTCTGGATTGCCTGCTTTCAGACTGAATTGTTTGCCCTCTTAAATATCTTCTGCTCACTGATGCTAGAGATTCACCTGGCCATTTAAAACAAGTAGGAGAAATGAGACTTTAAACCACCAGTCACCATCCCAGTCTACCTGGAAGTAGCAGGGAAAAAAACAGCTCTGTGTCTTTGGCCTTTATGTAGTTTATAGAGCAAAACGGTTATTAAAGGAACAGGGTCAAAGCAACTTACTCATGGGCACTGCCTCTCTTGTGTCCAAATTTGTAACAAGGCAATAAACTATGAATTTCAGTACCAGAGCTATACCAAGCATCCTCCCATCATAGCAAGTGATCAGCATGCACAACACTTTATTTCTTTGAGTCACGCTGAGAAATCTCTGCAATTTGTAGCTTTGGAAAGCCTCCACATTCACATTTAATTTGAAATGATATCCTCCCTGTCAAAACATGCCTGGGGGCAAGTCACTTATGAAAAAACAAAAATCTGAATCTTCCTGTCTGCTCTGAGTCATAACATCTGCCACAGTGAGTGTCTGCAGCCAAACACAGGAAGATGTTCTACAGAGAAGAGCACCCAAATAAAAGCAATACCCCAAAACAGAAGGAATCTGAATCACTTCTCCATAGCTGAGGTAAGACCTAACTGTTAAATATTAGGAACCAAAACCATTTATTAGTATACAAGCTTTCCAGCACTTCTGTGTCTGCACGAGCCAAGGATCTGAATGAAATACACATATGTTTATAAATAGAAGGTATATATGCACTTGTATGTGCATACACAAACACATACATTGTAGGTGTGTCATTTCAAGTGTCAAAATTCTTGTCTGTGGAATAAACCTAAAACTTTTATATGCTCCATATTGAGCTGCTTCACTTCTGCTTGTTTCCCTTTCAGTCACATCAGATGTTGCTGGTACTCTGGTTATTTTCAGGGATGATAAAGTAATATCAGATTCAAAAGCCCAAGGCAAAAACTATTGCCCATTGCACAAACTGGTTTAGGGAAAAAAAGAAAAAATGCAATGTTTATTTCCCAAGTGATCTTCTTTTTCCATGAACTGCCATGATGGTTAAACAATTCTGTGCAAAAACATACCTCTGTACTAAGCATTTTAAGTAACTGTGGGTACATATCAATACATATACATTTTATATATATCATATATTATATATATTATAGTGTATCTTCTTAACACTTTATCCACTCAAACTATGATCTTTTAAGAAATGTCCAGGAAACTCAGTTCAAAAGAAACAGTGAAAAACCCTGCAGGAATCAGTTAAAGAATAATCTACCAAGGGAGACATTAATTTCCGATCCCTATATTTAGAAACAGCCTATGATCTAAAACATGAGACTTTCTCAAAGGGTCATAATAGATTTGTTTCATTTTATTTAACTGAAGTTAAATTCACCAAATAGCCCCTGGCCTTCAGCAGGGTGAAAGAGAATAGTGCTTCTATTGGATTGCTTTCTTTCTACAAAAAAGAAAAATCACTCCAATAGAAAGCATCTGCTCAGCAGGCCAAGGTGGTCAAGATGCAACTGAGATGGGAGGTCCTGTACAGAATGCATTAGAATGGACTAAAAATAATTATGGTGCAAGATTAGAAACTTAGATGTGTTGCTAATATATTCTTACATTTGACACTAAGTATAACTGCATTCAAAGGGCATTCAGAAATTACAGACATTGGACTAAACGGGCCACAAATACAGAAAATATTAAAGGTCCCTTTAAGAAAGGAATGAAAAGAATTATCGCTATTTCATGTACAGATGAAGTGTTTCAAGGAATGAACATGACAGATATGAGTATTTATGAAAACAGGTGAAACAAGGCCAAATAGTCATTTTAATGATCACACTGGAGTTAAGAGACAGCGAATTCAAAACGGGAAAGAAAATCACAATAATTAACTTCGTGAACTCTCTGACACCAAAATGTTATTGATAAAAAGGGCACGATGATTAGGAGAATGATTAGATGTTTAAAGTGCTAATAATAATACTTTCCACGCCAGGGTAAGAATTCATAAGGGCTATTGATCCCGTGTTTCAGGATGAAAGCCAAGCAGCAAGCGCCTGGTAAGGAGAGGAAAAAAAATAAAAGGACATCTTTCATGGACACTTTGCTCCTTAATTGTGATAATGAGAGAACAAGGGAGGAGGGAGGAAGGTTTGGGGTTGGTTTTTGTGGTGGTTTGGGTTTTTTTCCCAGGGTGTTAAGTCATCTAGTATTACTTACTAACAGAGGCAGGATTGTAAGTTAATTGGATCTTTAATCGGATTGAATAGGATAATTCCTACCTCTCTGCATTCCTAATGGATGTCACAATGTCATGAGTTAAATGCTGAAGTGCTGCTCTGATTTGAGAACAGCTTCTAGGGAATCCTTAGGCAAAGACAATTATTCAGATGTCCATTGAGAAAGAAAATTATCATCAAGGTCTATGTACTTCCAACAGTATTTTGGAATAATTACTGCCCAGTTAGTCAATTATTACAGGTAGCATGAGCATTCTTGAATTCCCCCTTCCTCCTCCCCACCAAGAAAGCAGTTTATTACAATTCATCAGTCTTCCTAGTTCCAAGGAGACTATTACCTTGGAATAAGGGGTAATAAGGTAATACCTGTAATCCCTGAAAACAACCATACTCTGGCCCAGAAGTCTGAAAACTGCTGTTTGGTGATGCTGGAATTTTAAATGTCTATGGCCATATGAGACAGAAATGGCTGGCCCACGTCGACGTGCAGGTAATCGGGTGCTTTAATTGATCACAGAGTTCATGTTTCTGTTAAACCGTCCAAAAGAAACATGCTGCAAATTTCCATTGTACAGATCCTGAAATAAATTCTCACTTCAAACCCAAAAAACCAATACAGGAAATGTTGCTAAACAAAGGTAATTGCTTTGTGATGGAGCTGTAAAAGAGAACATATGTGAGTTATTTCTCTCCATGTAACAATTACAGCAGGATTTTTTACTGTGGGCATATGACAGCACTTTCGAATTTTTTTCTGGAAAAGTGATTTCCAGTCCTGGCTAAAGAGCTTCCACAATATCAAAGTGACCTGCAGTCCTTAAGGCATTTGTTTCACTTCCATCATAACTGGAGATTCTCAAAACAAAAAACAAACCCAGCAGCAAATTCACCTGCCCCATGATCTTGACTGAACCATTGCACTTCCTCACAGAAGAAAAACAATTTCATATAAATTAACGATTAGCTGGTTATTAGGCACTGTGAGCACTTGAAATACAGAATGTTTCTTCTTTTATCAAAGATGACAGTCACTGATCTGGTGAAACTATTTTAATAGGACAAAAATACACACAGACAATACTCATCAAAACCAGACAAGACCACATAGGTTTCCCTGCTGAATTTCCCAAAAGCTTGCTTTTAATGATATAAACGTTCATTATTTCTTTTAAAACTTATGTGTATAACTGAAGCTAATAAAGTGAAGGGCACACAAAGGATGACAGTGACAGCTCGTTGCTGAAAACGTAAATCATGCCATTGCCCAGGCAACACATGATTTGCCCCTTGCTCTGGGGAACAGGGCATGGCTCTCATGGTAGGATACAGCCTTCGGCTGCATCACATCCAAGCAAAGTTGATTGCACAGTCTTCTCTCACAGCATCAGAGCAGGGAGCCAATGGTGCCAAAAGCCCAAACCACAAATAGGAGGTTTCTTCATCATCATTAACAAAGTATAGAATCCAAAATTGCTGTTTTGACTACAGAACAGATGACTCCAGCACTGCCAACACTCAAGGTGTTTCCAGTGCCAAAACTCACTTTGCTGAGACATATGCTCCTACACTTGGAAACAGAAGCTCCTTCTCCAGATTAAATTCCTTTCTTTGCCCTTTTGGTGCTTCTGTTTCTCCTTTTTGTGCTTCCAATGCATGTTCCTGCTTTTTCTTATCTTCTTTCTTTGATTGCCCTTTCAATGCTCACAGATTTTAAGGCCTTTGCACCCTTCAATACGTCTCCAGCTGCTGTACTTTTCCCTACTGCCTGCAACTCATATCCAGTATCACGTGGTTAACTGATCATATCCACAAGGTATCCAATCTCGATTTGAACACATTATAGTTCATTCTAGTGGTTAATCACAGATAGAAAAATTGTGTTTAATGTCTAATTTAAAAATGTCTGGCTCAAGCTTCCACCTATTGGATCTTATTTTTCTTTTCTCCTCTTGATTAAAAAGCTGGATATGCTTCCCCCATGAAAATACTTGTCCCTGTAATCAAGTCCCCTCTCAATCCTCTTTTTGATGAGCTAAGCAGATTGAGCTCTCTAAATCTCTCACTGCAGGGAATTTTCCTGCACTCTTCAAATCAATATTGTGGTTATTTCCTTGATTCTTCAATTTTGTAAACTCTTTTTTTCCAGCTGTTGACAGCAGAACTGACCATAGCTTTCCAGTGTTTTCATGCATTCAGATTAAAACCCTGTCTCAAAGTATTCCACTATTCACTAAATCATAGCATCCTATTCCAGAGTCATCTTCCTTTCTTTGTTGCTGAGAAGTCCTTTATCAGCTGTGACCCCGCCATATCCTTTCACCCTCTTCTTAAGGCTACCCTCTTTGAGTGCGTTTATTAAGGCAAGGACTGTTGTGAAGACAGAAGAGGCAATACCTTGCCAGACAGTCAGTCTGCTCCATAAGCATTACTTCCACACTACAGATATTGCCTCATCAACAGCTTTGGCATTAAGTCAATTAATTTCTGTGTCCAGGTTATTAATAGAGATGTTAAGCAGTTTCAGGACTAGTTCTCACTCTTGTGAAACTGTGCTAAACCCGCACATCTTTCAATAAATAATCCCCACGGACAAACACCTTTCCAGCTCTATTAGCTAATTCTTAATCCATTGAATGACACTGCTACTAGCTCTACATGTTAACTTTGTTGGATTGGTTTGTTTTTAACTGAGATTTCATGAAATACTAAATCTAACAGTCTGCCACAATGCTTAGTTACTCATATCTATCAAACACATAACCCTACCAGGAATGGGCTCCCTTTTCAGAAAGCCATGGTGACTGGCCTTAATTATCTCTCTATTCTTTAGCTCTATATGAATTCACTCCTCTATCAACTTATCCATTATTTTTCTGGATTGGTGGCAAGCTCTCCAGACAACCAAACAATCATCCCCTACCTACTTCCGCTTTCCCTCTGTGTACATGGGCCCCTCCAGCATTTCCACAGAACACCGTGATACATAGGAACCAAAAGCACTGTGTCATCCTTGTATGATATATCACCCTATCTTTTCCAAAGATACTAAATGAGACCTTTTCCAACAGACATTTTATCCCTTTGACCAGCCTTGCCTCTTCCTCCCACCACTGTTTCTGTCCACGTATTCCAGCTTACCTATTGCTCAGGTACAGAGAAGCCAAATCCAGCTCCTAAGAACAATGCAGACCATGAAGGCTATCACCACAGCCTGCTCATGAATGCTATTTCAGAGACTTCACTGTTAGGTTTTAGTTGTAAAATTTGATTTTTAGGAGAATTCATCTTTGGCCTATCTATATGATATTACCTCTGTAAGAAGGTTTTTTTTTCAGGGATACCTGCTTCATTGCCCCTCAGCATCCTTTTGAGTCCCTGTCTGAGAAGCCCATTTAGCGCCACACATTAATTGAACTTTCAAGCACCAGTCCAGCACTCAGTGATCCTAAGTGGACTGGACACCATCTCCTCTCAAAGACGCACTGCAAATTGCCAGATTAGCACCACACAACACTAACACAGTCAAGCATTTGGAATATAAGATGTCTTATGTTATTTACCTGTAGCAAAGTTAAAGTTCAATTACTGAAGTAATCTCTCATTCAGGCAGAACAAAGGAAAAAAGTATGCAAATGAGTGAATTTAAATTCGCTTAATTTGAAGGCCTAAAATTTTTAAAGGGCACATTCCCTCCCTGGGGACATTAGGGTTTGGGAATTATAAAATGCAAAAAGCTATAAATGGTTAAATGGATTGCCATTGCCTGAGTTGCAAAAGTTTGCATATGTTATTCTTTTCAGTGAGTACACTATATAATGAACACTGCAAATATATAGTGCTTTTGCCTATATCCTATCCTTTATAAGGATAAAAAATCTGGTCAAACCACCACCCATTACAAGGAGCTTTGTGCACAGACAAGCTTAGCATTCATTTTGGAGGATGACAATGGAAAAGGTTTGTATGGAGAATGCTGCTTGTCTGCTGAATACAAAGATGACTTTTTGGTGATACACACGATAAGGTTTGTGAATAGACCTTGATGTTTGCTGCCTGTTGGGTTTTTTTGTGGGATTCTGGGTTTTTTAATAAACACTCAGGCGTGTTTCTTACGCACCAAAGATGAAATTTTCATCTTGCTATGCAGCTGGAATTCTGTGAGCTTTCACTGCACAGTGATGTCTGACAGGGGGAATGGCTGACAGTGGAAATTTGCTGCGCTGGCAGGATAATTAGGTACAATGCTCTGAAAGGTAGGATCCTGCACACGTGGAAGTAAATGGGAAAAAACTTCCTTTTCTTTAGGGGCTGCACAACCAGACCAGCTCTATTACTTTCTGGTGCCACCACACTTACCGCACTTTACCTTTAATAGAGCTTTGTGCTATTATACAACTCAAACAGATCTCAATTTTCAGCAGTTCCCTGGGATGTAACGTGAAGCTGAAAAGGCAAGTGCGAGCAGTTCCCAGCAGGTAGGCACCGTTTGGGCAGGTATTAACTGAAAAGTGGGGTGGGCAAAATCACTGGTTGAGTGCTGCACAGACACAGACAGCAGGGATGCTACAGTCCAACACAATAAGCAGAGATAATAAAAATCCCAGATTTAGGTGAAAGCCTAAGTCAAACCTCATAGAATCAATAATAGAAAAGTGTATTTGTCATGCAGGTAGTAAACCCTGAGCAATTACTGTGGATTTCAGTAAATTTAATAAAGTAGGTATGCCTTTGCTTTGTACAGCTGGCAAAGTCCTTTAATCACTGTTACTCCACAGCTTACAGTATGACATTTGTAATTTGTATGACTCAGAAAACAGGAATATTCATTACTGTTTCCTGGTTATTTGTTTCCACTCAGAATACGAGACAAGAATATGTCACTTGATAGGAGACACCACTATAAAGCTCATAACATGCCTGTTTCCAGCGAGCCTGTGCACACAGCCTGCTACAGCGTGCTTGGCAATGGACATGGTGAGCCCGTGTGGAGGTTGGACACAATCCTCCAGAAGCCCAGATGGCGTAAGTCAGTGTAACTCAATCATCCTCAGATGAACCACAGTAATTTGTTTCAGTCAAGGACCTGAGCCATTATTCCTATTTCTCAAACTGGTTAGGTTGTAAATTAGATTTTCATCACTCTTGGGACAAAAACCTGACTCTGCGGAGGTCAGTGGGAGTTTGACCATCTATTTCAGTGGCGCCATGACTTCACCAGTGGTTTTCATGTGCAATATTAATCCTGAGAGTCACCACAGTGTATCAGGTTTATTACTTACAAAAAATCATTAAATAACATCTTCCATTAGGAAGGGCAAACACCAACAGCTCAGTTCTATGTTGTTTTCTTCTCTTCAAAGGCAAAAAAAGGAATATTTATCTCAAAGGATTTGGGATTTTAATTACCAAAATAGCTACAGTTTTGATCGGTGCTTCAGCAGAAATTATGCAAAGTAAGTACTGAATACAGTTTATTCAACTGTCTCATGACCAAGAAGATCAGACAGGACCTTCTCTGAACTAATACCAGGTTAGAATAAAAATCTTCTAAAATTTATTCCCTACAGTGAAATTTCACTAGAACAAAGTCATTGGAGGAGTAGTATGAAAGGATAACCTGTGAAAAATAAAGCACAAAACCTTTGTCCAGTTAAATACCCACGCAGTAGCCCCAGTTTTAGTTAGTAAGTTTACTGAAATCTGCAAACATATTGTGCTTGGAGTATTTCGCCTATGAATAAGTACAATTAGGCAACAGGCATGTGCAGAAACGTGCACAGAGACCTGTATCAACTAATACAAAAAACCCCAGTACCACAGAGGGAAAGATTCTAGTGATGTGACAGACAGACCACACTGGGCTGAGATCACTCTTGGGGAAAAAAATGCAGATGCTTCAAAACCTACAGACAATCTTTTATTATTTACAATTGTCTGGTTTCAATATACTGCAAAAAAAAGGGTGTATTCTGTACGTCCAAAAAAGCAAAGCAAGCCATTCGGTTAATCACTACTATTAGCTGAAAGCGTTGTTATGGCATTTTCTAACAAAAAAAACCCCAAAAACCTACCCTGGAATAATAATTTTACTTTTGCTATAAACAGAACAATCTTTCATCAAGACTAATTCTACTTCAAGCACTGGGGATACAGCAATGGCACCAGCTATTTTTTACTGAAACATTGTTCCAGGTTTCCATCGGTTTTAATACAGTAATATGCGTGACATAACTGAAGGGTGCATTTTTCAAATATACTTTAAAGCTGTGGGAATACAACCCTTAAAGGCAGTCCTCTCTTCCTTTCAAGTGCCATACAAGCACAGCAGGCAGCATTCAAAGCCACCTCTTCTGTGTCAGCCAGCAGGAAAGGCTGACAGGGAATTGGCTGTGTCACACTCGAAAAGTCACCAAAGGAGACACAGACTGAAAGGTGGATGGGCCCAATTCTGCAATTATTTTTCCCTACTCCTCTTAGGGGATTACTGCCTATCCAATTAATTTCAGCCAGGAGGCTGTCCTGAATAGCGACCGCCAACCCTTCAGAGTTGTCTCCAGGGTCTCCCAAAAAATGGATACACTTGAAATGGGATTTTTTAAAAGCACTAAAATAATCTGATTAAACTATATGGAAAGGTAGGAAGACTTTGGCTCACTGAAATGTTCAGATGCGCCTCCTTGGAACTGGAGTCCTGCACTTTCACTGCTTGACTTGTTTATAGTTAAACTTCCTATGCACGAGGGCACTGACACTTCCCAGCCATCACAGACACCTTCACATGGGTCCATCCCACCTTTGAAGTTACAGCCTTGTCCATCTCTAAAAAAACCCAGCAGCCACAAGCGCTTATGAAAGCACAACCCACATGCTGCCCTCCACACTCCGATGAAGAGGAGAAGGAGGCAGCAGCAAGCGCAGCAGGAACATCACTGTGCAGGTGGGACTAGCAGTGGTGGGGTCCAGGCTGCAGACCAAGAGCAATGAAGGTCACTGGTGAACGTTTTGCTGCTGCAGTGGGGCAGCCCAGGGAGAAAAGGTCCATGTCAGGTACACAAGGTTCACCTTTCCCCAGTCCTTGACTGCAAGGGTGGGCAGGCTGAAACACGGACACTAGGAGAATCACCATTTTTGCCACAGCGACAACAGCTGTTTGGAGGTTACCTGTTGGGAGCCTGGCATGAGCTGTCCCCGAGGCTGCTCAGCCTGGCTGACAGACCAGCTATTACAGCCAGACCAGGAACCATCTGTTAAAACTGTCCTCGAAAGCTGCACTCTCACAGAACAACCCTGCCCAGGCCCCACTATTGGCTCCTTCTCCCCCAGCTGCTCAGGCCTGGATCCAGACAACTCTATTTCTTCTGTGCAGCCTTATTCCTGCTCTCCCAATCTCCCCTTAACCTTCTTTTATCTAAGCCTTGTCCCTACCACACCTCTAATTTAATTTCATCCTGTTGCTGACTCAGCAAAAGGAGAAAACTACCTGAAAAGAGAAATTGGCAATTTTTTTTGATAAATGGAGAAAAGAGAGGGCTAGTGAGGGTCAAAATAAATTACAAAGAAAGATTTAAAATCCCTAATGAAGAAAGCAACATAAACCTTGTCCTTACATGAAGCAGGATCTGCATCTGGAGGTCACACTCAAAACAACAAACACTAGTTCAGCTGTAACAATAAACATTAATTTTAATGATAAACTGTTTTCCATCTGCATTGTTTTGAGTTTTATACATTCAGGTGTAATGAAGGAAGAAGGAAACATCTGGAAGGGAATGCTGCAGCCTCAGAAAATAACACATCACAACAGCCATCATAGCTCCACATATAGCCTTTATATGGGTGCCTGGATGCTGGGAGGAAAAACCCAAACCACCAAATATTACCATGTACCTTCACCTATTTATAATGCAGAGGCAATCACTACAATGGCCAGCACTAATCAGCATTTTGGTATGCAAACACATTTACGGAAATCAATGCATGGAATAGATACAAGGAGAGAATACCTGGGGATTAGAAAAAAAAACAACACACAAAAAACTTACAGACAACGATCTTGAGGTTTGGGCATTGACTTTGTTACACAGAAACAAGAGGAAAAAAAACCCACAACAAAAATCAAACATACTCACCTGTACCTAAATCTTTACCTGAGTCTGTCTAAGCCTAGAAAGGCAATTACAAGTACACATATTGTGACTATAATCTCAGCCTAGAAATATTGACAATGATTGAGATTTGGTTCACTGTGGTCCAGATATATTAGCAGTTATTATGGGCACTGCTACAACATCTCCTTCAAGTCCAACACACCGGTAAAGCATGCAACACCCAAGCTTTTTGTCTAGAAAACAGATAAATATCTGGATTCCTTCTTCTCACTGAAGGGGAGGAAGAAATCTTGCAGAATACCAGCACCGGCCTAAGTAAAATAATGCCATGATAGCCTGCAGTACTCCTAGCCCTAGTATGCTTTCTTTTACCTACAGTTTTAGAAGGAAAAGAATATGTCTATATTAGCAAGTAGAAGAGCTCAAAAGGATGTAGATAAGTAGAGTAGAACAGAGGTGGGAATCCCAAATCCACCTACACATATTGGAAAGGCTTCGCTTCAGCTCTAGTCAGGAGACCACAGATGAAAAGCCCATTAGCAGCCAAAGCACACAACGTAAATGCCTGAAACAGATATTCTGGCTTAGTTTCATCCAAAATTAATGCAGTTTGTGGGATGTCCTATAACACAAACCAAAGCACAGTAAGTGGGGATGGGACAACTGCAAGATTCCCTTCCAAGGTGCACTCCAGAACTAATATTCCAGCATATGTGGACCCAAGAGTAACAATAAAGACTTCACTGACATAAACATGTAATTCAGTATGTAGGACCATGCACAAGATGCCACAACCTGGGTAAAGCCAATACTGGTACTCCGGGTATATATAACTACAGTAACATTTATTCTCCTTCTGCCCTGTGAGTTTTAAATCTGTTATTTCTTTACACAAGATAGATCCACTAGAAACCAGCGTCTTCTCCAAGGACAGCCTGGCAGAGGTCTCCAGCTGTATGGGTGACAGAACGGGCTAGACTGCCCTGACATAACTCAGAACATGCAGTTTGATGTCCGTGTTGTATTTTATTTACTCCTAATGGAGCGTGGGGCAACAACACAGGACCTTGCAGGGCCTCTCAGCTCAAGACAGCAGGAGGGGAACTGTTACCAATTTGCATTTGGTAGATGACTGTCTTCGTTAAGATTTATTTGTCCCACTAATGGTTTTGGGTTTTGAACAGAAGTCTAACCAAGAAAAGACAATTGAAACTTGTTAAAAAACACTGAGCGCATCACCACCAGAATATGGCTTACAAGTAAGATTCCCGCTCTTATTTTTATAACCATGCTGCTCCCCAGGTTCCACACTGAGGCATCAATTGTAACTGTACATAATGAAATGTTGTTATAAGGTGTGCTTTGTGCTAGAAGAAAAAGGTATTTAACAGAACAGAATTCTGACTTTACTGGACAAATGCACCAAAAGAAATTGTGGCATCTTGGGGGGTTGCTAAGCAACAGAGAGCTCCAGTGTCACTTGTTTGTGATCAATTCGAGTCATTCATCAGGCTCTGAAGCACCAGCTCAGGAATTCCAACAAATCTGCGCCTTGGGAAAGCCACAGGGACTTCCTGCCACACAGCAACACTTTCCTCCCTCCAAGATAAACTTTGTAGATCACACTTTGATCTGTGTGATATGTTAATTCATTACTCTTAACATACGGCTAATAGGAAAAGCTATAATTAACTGAGCACAGCATTGTAACGCACGCAAGATAAACGGAACTAATTAGTAGTGTTTAAAGTAGACCCTGTCCCCTCCACTGGGGAAAGGAACACGTTCTTCATATCACAGAAGCAACTGTCCACGACATCGTTGTATGTAATGCACAGATACCTTTTTCTTCATTTTTCATGCCAAAAGTAAGTGATAAAGCATATCTTTATTGGCAAACAAGATGGCTACAGTCCAAGTGGCTCAACATACATGTTGTGAATAATGTAATCTTTCATTCAAATGAGGGGTTATCTGCCAGGTGTCTTGGAATAAAGAAGTGGACTGTTATATTTTCATTCATTGGGTTCAGTTACTTAAGTAACACATACTAAATATATATGACATGTATACATAATAATTACATTCACTTACACTGAGAGTTAAATGTAATCAAAATGTAGATAAAGTAGTCTCTTTATGTCAGCCTCTGTCACCACAACGGCCTCACTTTCAGAATTCACGCTATTCCTACTTTGATAAATATCAACAAGAGCTTAGAGAATTGAGCTGGTTTAAAAGCTGCGTGCGGCAAAACTTCTACAATTCTTGGATTGCTGACAGGTTGGTGTTTTTAATAGATATTTAATGATAGTTATGTATACTGTGCAATACTCCTGAAGAAACTCCACTGCCTCCTGCAAACCCTGGTTCTTATCTTTTTCATCTTATTTTAGTAAAACATAGTCCCGTCTTGTAGTTCTTCCACAAGCCATGCTCCACTGACATAGGTGCATGGCCTACATTAGGACCACAGAAACTGGCTAACAATAATTTTCCAGGTTTTTAATGAGCCTTTGGGAGAGGTGGGGTTTGGTTTCATCTTATTTTTTAGACAGACAAAGAAAACTCGTTACTTTTAAGCAGCAGAAAAGGGTTCGCACCTCAGTAGTCATGCTCTCTAACACTTCACATCAGTAAAAGCCAAGCAGGGGATCATGGGAAGCAATGGGCAAAGGATCACATGCACACACCCAGCAAGCTACATTGCATGTGTGCTCACAAATGAACAGAGACTGCATATTCATTTTAAGGGCTAGGGTTTTTTCCCATCTCCTTTCCTCATACCTGCAACTAATCTCATAATATTTATTATTTATTCCTAATGGAATGGTACTTGGGAGAGCTATGTAACAGGTATTTAACTCAGCCATATCAAATAAACCCTTGACAATCAAACAAAAATACCACCTGTCAAGTCTCTGGTGAAATTTTCCAAAACATATTTCAAGAATAAACTACTCCTAGGCAGCGCTGAGAATGCTTTCCATCTGCTGAGTTATGGCTGAATACCTGTATGTTAACCATCATACCATGGCTTATCTCCCTTCTATGTCAAAATATGAAGCAGGTTAACATTAATCATAGGAGTGATAGATGAAAAGTCTATTTACTGTGTCCGACTACTAGAAAACAGAATCTCCTTGCATTATGAAAACCTAACCTGAGACTGCCGACTCTCTGATCGTGCCACGCGCGTTAATAGCACACAGCACACGGCAGGAAGGTTTAAAGGCTCTTACAGCTCTCCTGGAGCGCAACGCATCACATCGCTTCCCCAGAAAAACACCGGGGACTTTTGTCATTATTTAGTTATTGCAGGATAAAAGATACAAGCTCCAAAGCCGTTAGGAAGGCGGGAAGGAACAAGTGTTTGCCACAGATGCGAGGCACCCCTGCTTGCGAACTTGAGCCCACCTAAACCAGCGTGAGACTGAGCGCGCCGGGCCGCAGCCGAGCCAGCCGCCGCCGCGCTGCCTTTACCTCCGGACCCCCCCGCCCCGAACTCCGCACCCTCCTGCGAACTTTCCCCGGACAGCGGCTGCTCCGCTCGCCGCTTGGACCCGCTCCCGACCGCAGGGGAGCCCGAGGGCGCGGGGAACAGCGCCGGGGAGACTGGGGTGGGTACACAGGGACTGTGCCCCGGGGACCCCCAGGGGTTCTCCCGCCGCCTCGGGCACCTCCTCGCCCCTCCGCGAGGCTGCGTTCAGCCCGGCTCCCTCGCTGCTTTGCAGGGCGCAGCCCGGCGCTTGCGGCGCGGGACCAGGCGCGGCATGGGGAGGAGGGAAAAAAGACTTGAAAAATAACCATTGAAGAGGCTCTCGGCAGCGCGGCACGGCGAGCGGATGCAGCGGCTGGACGCCCAGCGCCCCACGACACCCGGCGGCCACAGCGGGGACAGGACCGACCCCGGTCCCCAACCCGGCACCCGCAGCGTTACCTTGAGAGCCCGGCGCGGACGGAGGCAGCCGGACCTGCGGGCCGCGGCGGCAGCGGCGTGTCCGCAGCGCCGTCCCAGCTCACCAAATTAATCGCCCCACCCCGAAAAAAAAAACCAAACAAGGAAAAAACCCCACTCAACCGCCCCAAACCCAGCCCCGCTGCACACCCACGAGGAGGAAGAGGGGTCCCTCCTTGACTGGCATCGCTATCTCCTCCGGCAGAGCTTGCAGGGAGCCATGGCAACGAATCCCGCACCTCCCCAAACCGCAGCCCGCCTCCCCCCCGGGCCGCGCCCCCCCCCCCCCCCCCCCCCCCCCCCCGCCCCCCCCCCCCCCCGCGGGGCCCCCCCCCCCCCGCCGCGAAAACCCCCCCGAGAAACCGGGGCGCCCGGCGGCGC
>WYDI02034524.1:66398-114648 GCA_009867235.2 Psittacus erithacus
TCCGACCTGGCCGAGCCCGCCACCCCCCCCCCTCCCCGCACATGCCCCGGTCCCGCTCGGCGGTTCCCACCTGCCCGCGCCGATAACACCTCGATGAGAACCGGGAGCCAGCGGCGCCTCCGCCCCGCCGCGCTCCTTCGGGCGACACCTGGGGAGGGAGCGAGGGAGGGACCGGGGAAGGAGGGAGAGGAACCCCGGCCCGGCTTGGCTTTGCCTGTCCCGCCTCCCGCCCCGCCACGGGTAAGACGGAGCCCAGTCACGGCTGGGCGGGGTACACGGGAAGCTCCGGCCAGCCCAGAGGGAGGCAACGCAGGGGATGCAGAAATGGGCGAACCGGCGGGAACGTCCCAGCGGCAAGGACCCCCTCAGCTATCACAGCCGCGGGGCTGCCAAATACAGGTCAGGGATGGGACCGCGCAGCACCCCCCGGCCCCATCTCACCCGCATCTCTGAGTACAGAAGTGCCATTCCTCTTCAAAGAAGAGGTTGAGGAGTCAGAAAACCTCAGATGCAGATAGTCCTCCCCACCCCGTCCACCTCTGCGCTCCCCCTGCTAAAACCCCCGTTCATTCGTCATCCCAGCAGCGAGGGTTCATATATCCAAACCACTGAAAACTCCTTTCCTTATATTTTGCAATTGCCCCTCTCCTGAATTTTCACTGCGTGTGCTCTACAATGCACACGACTACTAAAACAGGTCAGGTTTGTGTGTGTGCTTGAACACTTGGAATTTCTGCCTGGATGGTTCACTTCCGTGATCCCTCTGTGGAATGGGCTAATTTTTGGGGGGATTGGTAAAGATGGTTATCACAAATGTGCAAGTCATTTTCTCGAGCACTCCATCCAGAGACGCTGTGTGGAGGTGGTGAAGGTCAGACATAATCATTTTCATGAGGGCTTGGACTTCTCAGATGATTTTCTGTCTCATTGCTGACCTTTCAGTGTTTTTCTTTTCTCTGAGCCTTGTGTAATGCAATGAACAATAATCATAAAGTAACATTCACGGACATTAAACCATAAAACCACCCTACCGAATCACAGTTTGCACTCACGGGGATTATTATCATTTGGGTTAAAGATTTTTTCAGACAGTGGCAGTCAGAATTTGTTGATGTGCTGGCCAACTTGTGTTGTTCATCTCCAGTGATTCAGGCAGGTGAGCTTACTTTTTGGATGGGAAGTAAATAATTACGTTTAAGGAAAGGTATTGTAAACTAAAGATGGTAGTAAAAGAAAAAGATCTGAAAACTAGTAGGGAAAAGTGTAGAATAATTTAATATACTTGTCCTGTGTTAAGAAAACAAATGCAAAACTCTGTTAAAGCAATGTTATGCTTGCTATTTTAGTTATGCAAAGTCAGGCAATTCATAGACATAATTTTCATATTAAACTACACTTAAGTCTACTTGTGTGATATAAATGGTAGACTTCTCACCAAACGCGTGGAGAAAAGCTTCTGTTATGAAAGGAAAGTGTGCTGTGGTTGCTTAAAAAGCTCCGACGTGGGGCAGTTGGATCTCTGTGCAGTGGAGGCCCAGCCCAGAGCACACATAAGAGAATGGGAATTCGCCCTTTGAATCCCTCTCTCATAGCCAAATCCTGAATTGACTTACTGTCCCGACCAAAGACATTAAGATACTATATTTACAGCACATTGCTTTCCAAAGCAACCAACAGCTAAGCAACAGGCCTGTGCCCCCGTGCACCGGAAACCTCTGAAAATAAATGGAAAAGGAGACAGCTGTAGAGGAGTGTCCCAATCATGTCAGGGCTGCCGATGCACTGAAAAGCCATTTGACTTGATATAACCATGGCCATCAGAGATCCAGTCAAAACCCAGAGATGACTGGAGATTTATTGAAGCATTGGCAAAAGCTGAAGACGCCAAGGGTGGGAAGCTGTGTCCTGTTTGTCTGGGAGCAGAGATAGCAGAGCTGGCTGGGGAGAGCTGGCATTGCACCTCCTGCTATTGCCAAGAGGATGAAAAAGGGGAGCAGTGGCTCTTACACACTTCTGGCCAATACTGTTCTCCTCCTGGGATGCCTCAGCAGCACCAGAAGTTTCCAGGTTGATTTCTGCAGGGCTTTAACATAAAGAAGAGAGACAACAACTTAATTACCACCAGAAACTGCTCGAGGCAAGAGTGCTGCCAAAGCCAACTTCCTAGGCTGCCCATGCCCATGTTGTCACATCCACTACCCAGATACGCTGTGCCACAAACAGAAGGAAGCTGAGCTTCCAAAATATAGCAACAACTTGGGCTTTCATTCCCCTGGCTAGCTGGCCCAACTTTTAGATCCTCTGCGGCAACATGGTTTCCCCAGGGTCTTCTCACCTTTTCAGGTTTTAGCCCACATTATGGTTATAACTTTTTGACACAGGATCATGCAGAAAGTTTTCCTTCCGCTAGGAAGCCAGCTGATGGAAAAGTCAAAATACGCCAGCTTACCAAAAATTCCTCCACACTTCCAAAATAAAATGCGTCCATGTTCATTACAAGACATGGCACTAATCACATCTATTTCCAAGGCTAGGGTTTGCCTTAAGTAAAGTGTAAACAAACATAACCCATTGTGCTTCAGATTTCACTGGGTAATGAAATAGGGCAAATGTCATAGCACTTTAGTCTGCACAGAACAGAAATAAAGACAGAGAAGCACAGTTTGATCCTCCCTGTGTCTCCACAGAACTGCCCTTTATTTTGGGATTTCCTGCTGAAAATCAAGGAGCCTTTTCATCAAACCCGCGACTTGATGTGAGAATGAGGGAGCAATGCTGCTAGAAACATTGGAAAAAGTCATTAAAGGCTAGTACCGATCACATGTTTAAAATACACGTTAAATACATCATATTGCCTCAAATCAAGTGCGAGGAAAAAACTGTCAGAATATTTAAATCGGGAATTGTCTAAAACAAAAGAGTAGAGGGCGTGCTTGTGCCTGTAGCAACTGTAATGTGTTACCTGATTCACTGAGTGTACTCTCACAAGAAATATCTACCATTTTAAAATCAGTTCCAGAATCTGATGGGAGGTTTAAAAGATTTCCAATCTTACTCCAGCTCCCATTTGAGATACATGAAATACTCAGGACAAAAGAACAGATTGGCCAGATTTTCTTTAGAGAAAATCAATTTTTCTTGTAATTGCCAGCGCACTGTATCCCGCACACACAGCTCGTTAATAAAGGTGATGTAATTTTTTTTAATAGGTAGATATGCAAAAATTTGAATACTCTTGATTATCAAGACCTATGATTTTATATATAGATATTGTGTTTTTTAAAAAATGATATGTTTCTGGGGATCTTTTTTAGTCCTGGACAAATGAAATGGCTAAAATCATTGACATTATGCCAACAGCATTTTTTTCCATGGCAAAATTTGTTTTCAAAATTCTGTCCTGCTGCGACATTTCACAATATTTCCATTAACTTTGGAATGTTTAGAATATTCAAATTATACCAGCTGAGATATATACTGAGAAGCACGAAGCTGCATTAGCAATGTGGAGCTCATAGGGAAAGATTTTAACTGCAAAGGAAAAACAGAGATGAGAGAATCATATCCCACTAATGGTTTATTAAACGTGTACCTGAGTATACATCATCAATGCTTAGCATTGAAATGTTGAAAATTTGATGAGTCTTGACCAGAGCAGAGAAGGTGCAGACATGCTAGAAATGCTCATCATAATGAAAATACAGGAAAAATCCAAGCAATGGAAGTCCAGCAAATTTAAAATTAGTTAAAGAAAGTACCACTTTTAGCAGTACAGATCAATCCCAGGAATTTAGGTTTTGAGGAACCTGGAGTGAAATGTTGGGATTTTTTCCTTAATATAATTTTTTTAAGGCTGGATAATTTTATGACTGCTAATAACATTTGTAACTATGCAAGCTAGGATAATAACAATGGTAATCAAATATCATGCTTCAGGGCATAAATTGATTGCTTGAAGGGGCTATAGAGGTTTTTCTTTTTTTCCCCACTACTGAGTACATGATTTCACAACTGACTCAGTGTATTACAAAGGGAATGTTGGCTAGTGCAGCTGGACAATTGATCTAATATGTAATAATGTAACAACAAATAACAAAATACAGTGAGCTGCCTATTTGCTGTCAAACACTAATATACTTAGGATCAAATTCAGTTTAGTATTTGGTCCTTTATTTCCAGTTAGTTCCCTACAGTTCTTCTGAGAGAAAGCAGCAAGGTTTAGATAAAAAGAATTTACAAACAAGCAAACAAACCAACCAAACAAAACAAAATCCCAAACAGCCCCACAAAACTTAGGAGCATGAATCTCACAATGAATCTTAAATACCCAAGTTAGGCAAGTGGATTCCTCCATAGCTAGGTTGAGATCCAAAGATCAGGATGAAAACAATTCATGGAATATCAAGACATCACGCAGGCTGACCCATGCATTTCCTATGGCCAGCATGTAAAAACTTGCTGTTGAAGATGACTATATGTTTCCATCAAAAGCAAAGTTGTGGTCTTTTCTTTGGAAAACAGGCGCAGCAAGAGATGAGAGAGTTCAGCCTGGAGATGAGGATTTAGGTTTAATTCCCAGCTGTATCAGAAAGCTCCAGACAGGTTTGCACTCTGCTCCAGGACAGATAGATTGAGCTCTGTATAACGTATTTCATAAAGCAGAAAATAATTGAAGATTCACTGGACCCAAGCTGGAGCAAAACTGAGCCTAACCTTTGTTACGGCGTTTATGGAAGGAAGGCTTGAGCTCCAGTGGTGCCACAACAGCCTATTCATGCTTTTCCTTTAAGTATTCACCAAAGATCCTAGAAGCTGTGCAGAAAGCTTCTTTCTGAATGAATGTATAATATAGTATATAAGAATCACTTTGTAATTTGTAATATTTGATGTCATGACTTGTTAAGAAAGACCTTTATCATTCCAGATTTTAGGTTGGGGTTGATTTGGTTTGGGTTTTGGTTTTTTGGTTCATTTGAGGTTTTTTTTGTGTCTGGGGTAGTAGTGACAATCTCACATGCAACACTTCAAAGCAGAACTCCATAGCCCAGTTTTCAAGTACATACTTGTATTGAAAGTAAAGATCTGCCATATCACCATGGGAGGGGAGTTTGAACTAGATGATCTTAAGGTCCTTTCTAACCCTAACTATTCTATGATTCAATGATCAGTCTAATTGGCACTCCACCAAAGACACCTTCTCCTTTGGTCACCTGCCCAGTTATCTAGTTGGCGTATACCAGTTTCTGGGCTGAAACTACAAAACTGTAAGTCAAACAGAAAAGCTGCGCCTGAATGGCAGACCAACACATGCCCAGTCATCCACCACACAATGGGACAAGGTCATTTATAAAGAAAAGCAAATATCATAATCACAAAAAATGCTATCTGAAAACGTATCTTCGGTCTCTGTGCAGAACTGGCATGAAGCCCAGAAAGAGCAAGCCGCAATATTTAGAGAAATGGAATCGTGACTCACGTCAGGACAATGGCGTTGATCTCATTCATTTGTAGAAGAGATTAAAGAGGCCTAGGAATAAAGATTTTGTATTTCCTGAACGATAACTGTTAGTCACTGGACAAAACATCAGCAACAAAGTCCCCACTATGAGCTTGTTCTTGCCTAATGTGGAGGTGGGATATGTAGGAAAAAACGTTTGCCTGGATAACCCGTGAACACAGACATAACTTTTTCAGTGATGGACATGAGACCTATCACTCACCAACTACTGAATAAAATGCTTTCTTTTTGCTTTCTGTTAAGGTCAGCTGACATAATTTGAACTAAATGTCACTGCCAAACCCTACATTGATATAACACAACCTGATTATCTATACTCCCCTATAAAAAATAAAATCAAGTGTTTTAGAGAAATGTTTTATGCCCATTTTCCCATGGAGAGTCAAACCCGTTTGGATTATAGTAATGACTAATATGTACAGAATTATTGTAGCTACCCTTGAAAGCAAGCAGTCACAGCTATGGATATAAACAGCTAATTCAGAATTATGAGAGTCCTCCCTCCCAAATTCTGCAGACACATGAACAAAATGATTACTGGGGGGTTCATTTGGTTTTCATAAGAAAAGAAGAAATGACAAAAGAAGGGACAAACAGTGGTCTAGGCTAATGCTGTCATTTGTATTCTTTCAATTTTTACAGGTATATAGTGAATTGATTTTATTAAAATAACCTACATTAAAGTCCAAATCAAAACCAGAACACTAGATGGGTTGTTGCTGAACCATTTGGTGCTCCCTGCATTCCTTTACCAATTTAATCTGACTGGTGGGCTGCAGGGTGTTCAATAGGTCACCTGCATCAGCAATTTCAGTCCAAACAATTTGCTTCTAAATACTACATGGTATAATACACATTTTCCAATTAACTTTCATACTGCTTTTAAACCAGACAAAGTTATATGAAGAATGGAGGTTTAGGAAACAACAGCTTATAAATAACTGTATAATAGATTTTTTTTCATACAGTCAGGCTATCAGCAGTTATACAAAATCATTGATACAAGCAGTGAAGTAATAGCTTGATCAACAACAAAAGACTTCTTTTAAAAATATTGGCAATTCTCATGTAACGGAATACATCAATGATTTATCCCTCTTCATTGTCCTTCAGACAAGACATTCAAGCAGAAAAAAAAGATAGTACTGGGAATATCGGATACAATAATTGGAAAAACCCTCCATAAAAACAAGCATACTTCTATCTTACCCTTCAACCTTATATATATATTAAAAGAATAAATACATCCAAAATTTCTAAACCAAAGCTAACAGTAAATGGAGGTCCATGGTGCAGGGTGACCTCTAACCATTTTGTAGCTGGCTGTAAGCAAGAAGTACGCTTTTTCAGAACAGCCAGTGAATGCAATGTGATGGAGCGAGGAACAAGGAACACAAGTGATAGTGTTAGGACCCCTCTGGAGAATCTGTACTCTGAGTGGGACTTAAGTCTGAGAGGGATTTAAGAACCATAGGTTGAACCTTATGTATTTCGAAGGCTGCAAAATCCATGGCTGTATAAGCAGAAGACATTAAGTAAGTATAAAAAGTCTCTATTGCTTCTGTATTTTGTGCTGGTATGTATTTTGGAATTCAAGTGCCTAGTTCTGCCTTCTGCTGCACAGGATGGATAGCAAACTACTTGTTAGGATTCAGAAAGGAGTCAGATAAACAACTGCAGCATTGGAAAGTGCATCTTACCATGAGCAATGAGAATTCATCAAGCAGCATGTTAAGAGGTGATTAGATCCTAGCCTGTGGTACCAGAAGGAATAGATATTTCGTAATGGAGGGCTTCTCTATCCAGCAGACAAGGTGTAACAAGATCTAATGACCGGCAGATGAGAAAATAGTTTATTATTTTTTTTTTTATATACAGCAAGTTTCATTAACCCTTCAGCAAGATTTTCCTATTTGTGGTAAATTATTCACTATGGGCCATTATAACACCAAGACTACGTATTTTTCTTAAAAATACTTTTTAGCTCAAGAAAAAAAGATTGAATCTGGAATGTATAATATAAGAAATCCATGTTAGTTGATCACAAAGGCTGTTCTGCAACACTTGCTGATGCCCAGCAATGACAAAAGCACAGCTAAGCACCAGGTCTAGACTTCAAAACAAATCAGTTAATCCAAGTCCTCCTGACAGCTAAAGGAAACTGGTTTTTGAGACCTGTTTAACTGTGAAGTGGCTGCAGCTGTAGCAGACTACACAGGCTTATCCTCCTCTGGCACCCTCCTTTTCCGATCTGCATAGTCCAGCTCTGGGATGAAGCAGAAGAAATCTTCAGTTACAACAGCCACATCTTGCTTGAGGGCTTTAAAAAGTTTTTCAGAGAGATAATATGCTCCTCAGAAATCAACTGCAAAGCGAGGTGTATGGCATCTTAAGTATGCATGCTAGTTTGGCTAGATGGTAAATCCAACATGGAGAGGAAACAATACCAGAGAAAAACTGCTGCCAAATTTACCTGTGTCTGGATTCATGTGGGTGTGCTCTACTACATACTGATTTAATGATACAGAATTATGAAGTTCAGGCTGAGCTGACTTCCAGCTCCTTGAAGTTAATATAGCGGTGACACTTTCCAACAGCTGAAAATTTATCCTATATACTTTTCTAAATCTATCATCTCTAACAGCTCCCAAATTTCAACTTTGTTGAAACTGCTTTCTCAGTCCTTCTGCCATCTGCTTTTTGCTGGGCTCGTATGTGTTTCTCTGGCAGTGACTCCACAGAACATGCTAAAGCAGTGAAAAGCACAACGGAAAGGATATTTTAAAGTGTCTTGCCTTATTTAGGAGTTAAATGTACACATATCACAAGTGCATAATGATTAAAAATTTATCAGAAACCAGTACATCTACATGTGGGTATAAATTTCTCTGCAAAGTATTCACTGACTGCTGACAAAACCAAGCTCTTGCAAGGTCTGTGAACACAGCCTAGCATATATTCCACACTTGAAGAGTCGCATGCATCTCTCATACAACCACTGAAGAAAGAAATCCCCATGCCAACATTCAAACTCTGGACAGGAATGCAAGTCAGACATCATTTTGCCATGATGACAGTAATCACCAATGTACAGAAAGATCTTTTCTAAAAGTAATTGTTTCTAGAAAGCAATATTCAATCCTCTGTCCAAGTTGTGAATACCCAAACTGTTTATATTTCTCTTGCCTTTGCTAGAATGAGTATCCTTCCTTAGTGCCATCCATGATGCACTGAAATACATTAAAAGAGGGAGCAGGAAGGGAAAAGAGGTTACCATTTTATTTCAAATTATAAATAAAAAAGAAAAATTCAAATTTTACTTCTTTCTAATGACTACATCTCATTCCAGTCCAGAATATACAGTTATCTTCTGGATTTATTAGTTAGTTTCTTCCTTCATTTGTAGAAGGGACTGTATTTTCTCTTTTTGCAATAGTCTGTTGATATAGTCTTATGTGGTTGTTGAAAACAGATATTTTGTTCACCTCCCTTTCTGCCAAGAGACTGGATTAACTGAAAATAAAGAGAGGAATATTAAATAATGCAATTGTAACAAACCATTTAAAAAACTAACACAAACCATTTAAAAAACTAACACAAACCATTTAAAAAGGAAATCCTTATAAGATAACCTGTGTGTCCAAAGCTGGAGTTAGCAGGGATGAAAAGACAAAAGACGACTCCAAAATAGGCATGACTTCCTCTGATCTGAGTTTTTGCAGTCATAAAAGTTTTAATTCCATATTAAGATGCATTTCTTCAGGCACAGCGGTCGAAATACAATGGGGCCCTTAGGTGGAAAATTAGAATATAAAGACTATCAACTGCCAATTAATCTTGTGAGGTCAATGGGAAACAGCCAGAATTGCTGTTTCCAGATGGGTGAAAAGAGGCTGTGGAATTTAATTTATCCTGTTACCAATGCACTCTGGCAGATTTCTGAGCCCATGCCCTCAAAGCAGGAACTGAAAGACCAATGAGTCGGCAAGATTTGGAGATTTACCTCTCAGCTTCTTATAGTGCCTGGGCTGAAGATATAAATTCACCTGCTAAGAGGATAGATGGGACACATTGCTGTGCCACCCTTATGTGGCAATAAAGAATGGCCTGCAGTGGGTATCATAATGTGTCCAAAGGTGATGTGTTAATTGCACATATCACATATAGCCCAGGAGGTGCATAGGAAAATGATTTGCTGTTTAATATTATTTGACTGTTAATTTAAATATCAGTAGTGCTAGTGAAAAATCTCTAAACAGTTAAAAAGCTAGTCACACTTTACATCGCATTGTATATATAAAGAGAAGGCAGAAGACTTACCAGAAACAGCTGAATACTTTCAGTGTTAGACGTTGACACGTAAAATGGGCTAGCAAGTTGTGTTTGTCAAGAGCAGCTGAGAGATGTTAAAACAAATAAAATAATCACGTCTTCAAATAAAAAAAAGTCTCTAAAATCTTCAAAGCAATGGCTGAAGGTGTGAATGCTGTCACTGATTCGTACAGCTTCGTGCTTGCCTAGGAGAAAAAAAACAACAGTGAGAAATATTTGTATTACTGTGTGTTTTGACTCACATTTTCTCATCAAAAGACGCTATTTGAACTTAAATTACTGAGCAAGCTGCAGCATATTTATGGCTGTAGATCTCCAGAGACAGTTTTGAATACTGTGAGGAGCCCTGTGCTGACAAAGCCTCTTTTAAACCACAGCTGATCAGGCCACTCAGCCCAAGCTGATGTTAAATACCTCTGTAATAAAATCAGGTATAACAGATAACCCTTGTGGGCATCTGTTATGGCCACTACCCTATTAATTCACTCATATTGAAAAAAAAAAAAAAAAGAATAGTCTTAAATATGAAATGCTGTCTCTTTAAAATATGTTGTGTGTGTATTAGCTCATTACAAATGGTCTTAATAGAGTACTGGTAACAGCCAATGGTATGGATGAAATAACATCTTCCTTACAGACTCGGTTTATGATGAGATGAGTATTTATACTTGATGGTATACAGTTAATCTTTATCCTAAGCATAAGTTACCATTTGTGACAAGGGAAACTTTGCTTTTGTGTTTTCCAGAAAATACCACTAAATGTCCACCAAAGACAAGGTTATTAAGTGGACAAGTGAGAGGCCGCTAATTTCCACTAGCTCTGTAGGAAGACAAAGTATTTATTAGCTGGAAAGTCAATGTGATAAGAATGCAAACCACCAAAAGGCAAGAGAAAGTAAAATATGGCTTAAACTGCGATGAAGAGGATAAGGAAGGCTTATGGGTGTTTACACTGATGAGGTTAGTGACTTGGAGTGTGACCCAAAGAGTGGATAAGATGGATTGCTCTAATGGTGTTGTCTCTATCTGGTGTAGGAATGACAATGAATAATGGGGCTTTAATTGGCAGATGCCTTTTCACCTGTGCTGAATAAGTGCTCTCACTTGTGCTGGCTGGAGTTACAGATCCTAAAAAGGGCAAAGACAAGCTGGAATAAATAAAAAAGAACAAAGTAAAAGACAAGGACATTTTGACTCAGTGAGCCCAGTGCTGTATTAGGCTGTGTGCGCACTCCTGAGGTAACGTTCATAAAGATAGAAATCATGCAAAGAATGGCACAAACACTGACAATGTAACGGGGAATTTTGGCAATGGGGCTGTGTGCCTTATAGACTAATGCTGGTTTTGCAAGGTTTTTTTAATATGTCATTTCCTAATGTAACACAATGGCTGTTTTGGGCTATTTTCTCTGCTGGAGGGGAAGAGCTCTTTGAAATTGAAAAAAAAAAAGAAGAGCTGAGTTTCTCATTTCAGTTCAGTCAATGACAGAATTTAGGTTTCCTTCATGGAAGCTGGGGTGGGTGCTGGTTTTTCTCTTCAGAAGACATTTCAGTCTGGGGAAGAAGGGAAGTCTGTGGGGTCACAGCCAAGCCTGGGGGAAGCTGTGGGGTTCAGGAGGTACAATGGAAGTCCGGAGGCCACACCAACCAGCCTTGCATGCAGCTATGGATTGCTTCTCAGGCTTTTTTCTCTTCTGTTGTTATGGAAACAGCCTGCTGAAGGGCTGCTGAGGTTCTAATTCCTGGATGTGCAATGAGGGCAGGTAGGCAGGGGATCACTGTAGTTTTCAAGCTGAATAAAGATGCGGATATTATTTTACATATGTATTAAATAAACACAGATAGTCAAAGCCCTAACATGGAGGCATTTTTAGGATGGTGATGTTCACAAGAAAGCCTGTTGGTGTGAATTTCTGTAACCACCTGTAGGCATGTACAGCATCACGGTGCAGAATGCCAAAAGTTTTCTTATGAACACCATGTTGTTATGCATCCTTGCCTAGGGAGACACCTGATTATACCCAGAGACAATTGTATGTGGTTCAGATTTCATTAAGAGACTCCCTATGTTTCTCCAGTTAATTTCAAAGCTGTATTTTCAAACCTGAGGTTCCAGGAGCAAAGACCTGAAGATAAAAACCTGCCAGGATAACAGTGGTGATTTGGAGAAAGAAGGCGGTCTGACGCCTGAGATAATTCAGCAACTCTTGATGCTTGAAGGCTGGAGATAATCATTCCAAGAGTGTTATTTCATCCATGATAACATGCATCATCCAAGCCACTGCTTCTAATTCCTTTCTTGGCAAACCAGACTGGTTTTTTGGACCTTCGGTTCTTTGTATAGTCAATCTGATGCTCTCAGCCTGTGAGCCAAGACAGTTTTCTTTGAGAGACTCAATTACTTCCTTCAAGAATGAACTTGCAAGAGGCAGCTGCTAGATGTATGCACTCATGTGAACATGCCATGGAAATGTGTCTGATAGCAAAAAGGTCAAAAGAGATGACTAGTCCCTCCGTGGGCTTTCTACCCCACCTTCTCTGCAGGCCATCAATGGAAGAAAGTTCCTTTCTCTTTCTCCCCCAAGCACGCTTGATTTCACTCGCTGCTTCCTCTCTATTTATTCAGCTGCACAATCTGCCTAAGACTATGCAAAGTCTATAAATTAGGCAGCAATATTTAAGCATGGAACAAAACCATCACAAGCCAATTCACAGAGTCTCCACAGAAAGAAAGAGGAAAGAAAAATTCTCCAACACTGTTTCACTAATGAGCCTCACACCTTTGTAGTAAAAGTGAGATTGTCTGCAGTTCTGTTTTTCTTCCAAGTATATTTTCAGCTCTTTGCTGAAGCTGCTAATCAATGCACCAGATAATGCCAGCTCTGAATGTCATTCTGTATATGAATATTTGTCCATTCAGTATTGCCAGTTTTAAACTCACACAGGGCGCTGCAAGCTCTCATAGGTAAAACCTCAGTCTTTCCAAGTTAGACCATGTGGTACCTCTGAACCTGGGGACAAAGGAATATGTCCAGGAAAGGAATAGTTGCATTGTAGGAAACTTCTTCCCTTGCACTTCCTATCCTGGGGTGCACTGGGATGGAGTCAGATCTTTTGGTGCCCTCTCCTGGTGCCATAGCATCACAATCTCCCCCATAGCAGTGGAACAACCAGAGTGGTCTACTGGTGGTAGACTGACATCACAAACTAGTATTTATTTACTGTTGCTTGTGATAATCTCAGAATTCAAATCAGCAAACTTCATGCCCTGGGAAAGAGGGGGCTTAACCAAACCTGGAAGATGTGTGACCATGAATGGTACTGCAGTGACACACAGGAGTATAAATTGCTTTTGGAAGTACCACAGCCATGTGTTTAGGTCCATGAAATGATCCCAGGATTTTATCTAGCACAGCTCTTTTGATCTGAAGTTGGTTTCTTCAAGGCTAGATTTGCGCTGCTGTGAGCTGCCTGGTGTAGACAAAACCAAACCCCCTTCGTACTCTTGTGGAAGGTACTGCTTGTGTAAGGAGTCTCACAAACAGGAGACACAGGCTTGCAGTCTGGGTTACTGCCATTTGAGGGGCTTCCTAAATAAATCAACCCACACATGTTACACCTTTAGTGTCACCTTCAGTGACAAAAAATTCTTGTGGGCACAAAACAGAACATAAAGACATCCTTTCCTTCAGAAAGATTAGATGCTGCCAGCTTCTTCTGTCCTTACCTACAAGATACACAAGCTCTTTCCCCCAGCAGTGATCTCATTCCTGAGAAGATACAAAAATTTGGTGTAATGAGCAAAGATCATTACTATAACTACCAAATTCACAAGAAAAACATTACGGTACAAGCAACAGAAAAAAACCTGTGATGAATAGACAGGTTTTTATTAGCTAATAGCATATGAGATCTCAAATTTCAGTACAACAAAGGTGAAATCTGGTATTCTACAGTCTGTCCCTACCTTATTGCCTCCACCTGAAAAGGAAATCATGTAATATTTTTCCATCAGTATTTGCTCGTGAAAGTTACCTTGCCTTCAGTCAGTCTGAACTGAACTGAAGGACCTGTTCTCTTGAAAGTGCACTTCTCAGAGCAAGCAGCATCTTGGAGAAAACATCATCACAAAGGATCAAGATTGCACTAATTGCAGAAATCAGTGTTTCAGCTGCTGCAATTTTGGAGTACTGGAATGAATTAAAACAGATGAAGCTGACATTAAACAGGTATTGAGAAAAAGTACCAAAGACTGGGAAAGAAAAGCTGTGTGCAAGATGAGGCAGTGTTTTATCAATGTGTAATGTTTCCTAATTCCATAGCTCTTCATTTCACTGATTATGCAAAGTGACCTGAGTCTTTCTAACAGCATGTCTATAGGACATAGAAGAAATGTCCCACCATCAACCTGCGGTAGATGCCAGGGACACTCAGCCACTCAGCAAGTCAGCAAGACACTTAGAAGAGACCAGTCTTTTCTGACTCCTGAAGTCTTCCTTACACAAACTCACCCCTCAGTTGCCATGAGGAAGTATCTTCAACTTGAACATGTATCATGTATTTACTATTGTTTTTCTGCTTCAAGGCAGTACATTGCTATCCAACACATAGAGCCTCATATGCATTGGTCAATAGATGAAAAGGCAGTCTCTAGTTTACAGCTGCACCAACAAAAGCTATTTGAATGCAGAAAAGAAAGAAATTGGCAAAGGAGAAAGATGAGACAATGCAGGGCATTATTCCCTTCCACAGGGCTCTACGAGGCCACGAGTACTAGGTAGTGTCTTCTAACAAATATATACTTTTGCCTTGATTAATCCGACTTAAACTAAAACAGATACACAGTCTAGTGTTGCATGTAAACCCCTTCTTCTATTTAGAGTAAATTCAGTGAGGGCATTTTCCAGAAAATACTGATAAAATAAAATGTCCTCAGGGAACTATATACCATCCCTTCAGCTGCTCATTATGTAGCTTGCACTAACAGTTCATGATACTGAATTTTGTAGCCCAGGTGCTGATGAAAGAAACATTTTGCCAAAAAAAGAAAAAAAAAGCCCTGTTTTGAAAAATTTCTAGGCACTGATTTTATCACTGTGCACCATTTGGGAGACTTAGTGAGGTAAAGGCAGAACTAGATCCAAGTAGTTCAAAAGGTGTTACATGAAAATAGGGGATAAATCAGTAATTGGGTAAGGGAGAGGTGCTGTTCTTGGGCATTCTTGCTTATAATCTTTCATTTACATAGTGGAATAATCTTCAAAATAGAGATTATTATAATGTATGAATGCCTAATTGAAAGAAGGTGCTGCAGTTAACTCAGGAGCCGCTTAATTTCAATCCCTTTTCTCATCCCTAAATGTGAATCCAAATTTAAACATGGAGGAAAAATACATAGTGTATTCAGGAACAAACAAAGGTATTGTCTGACATAAGGAGCTTATGTAAATGAGGATGGCAGAGCTCTTTTCACAGGAAACCTTTCAAATACCGCAATAAATCATGAAGAAGAAAAAATAAATCTTTCTTTTAAGGAGATTTGCAATGGGATTTTACCTGTCCAGGACTGAGGAGGAACACCACTGTTCAGGAAAAAGAAGGAGCTTTGCTAGCACCTTCCTAAGCAGTAAACTGCAGATAAATACCACTTTTTTGTGTGCATGTGCTTGTGTGAGAAAGCTTCCATATGCATCCACTGACAATTTGCTGATTTTAAAACAGAGGTGATATCATGGAGGGATGGATGCACCTACAGCAGTGTTTTATACCCTTTCAGTCCTCCTTTACATAACAGAAGATTTTTTTTTGCTTTTAAAGGCACAGAGCCTATTAAAAAAATATAAAAGGTGCCTGTACTGCAGTAGCTTGAAAAGACACTGGATGTGATCCAGTGGATAAAATGCAGGGGTCAGAGACCCTGGACATTTCTATTCTACTGAACACTGTCATTATCCTGCCATATAATCTCAAGCAAACTACTTCCTTCTCTCTTGCTATTCTTCCATTTTAATTTTCTATTTAGACTGGAAGTACACTGGAGATGGAACAGTTTCCTACTACATATCTATAGAGTTCTTCAGTTCACAGTGCTCAGCTCTCAGTTGTTCTTGGAAGACTAACAATTGTAATTATAATAAGGCAGGATGCATGTGGATGCAACATTGTTCAGGCTAATCAGCTCAATTCTATAAGTGAAATCTCTCTCAATTATAGAAGAATCCATGTGTGCTACTGAGACAGCAGAAATCAATCCTAATTACTTCCCACTGACTGCATGATTCTCCTGTGAAAATCAAGGAGAGGGGATGTGAAGTTCCCAACATGGGTGGTGGTCGTTGCAAATTCCTTCTTGTCAGAATCTGTTACTGCCCTGTTAGGAAATGCTTGTGCTATGCCAAGCAAGGATACCAGCAGTATTTATGTCAGCAATGTTAACAAAATGGCCACTTCAAGCAGAAAAACAGTTATAAAACTCATCACATGCCCTTTCTAGAGAGAGCAGCGCCCGACCTCCCTCCCTTCCAGCAGGATATTCTGAGCGATGAATTCAATAGGCTGTCTAAGAAAAAACACAGAGATCCTTATGTTCTATGCCAGGTGAGAACTTCATAAAATAATTTCCTCCTCTCAACAGAAAAAGCTACATTTAGCATTCTTAGTAAATTGCCTTTATTCTGGTACAGGCTCATGAATCTGTCTCAAACCCCAGTTCAGCTATGGATGGACACTGACTTTACCTACCACCGCTCCCAAGGCATGCAGCAGGAGAGAGGTGGGTAGTCTCTGTGGTTGGAGAGGACAGGGATAGAAGCAGACACTAAAACTGACCCACACCTGGCAGGACCTCCTGCCTCAACTCTGCAGCCACCTTCAGACTGCCTGGAGATGAAGTGGGAGCTGGTTTGGTCCCAGTAACATCGGTAGCATGCACAGACAATTTTACAGCTGCTCTAAGTACCTCTTGAGCATCCCTGATAATCAAGCTTCGTGTCTTTGTATACTATTACAAAATGAAGGAGTGAATGGGTTGCAGTATTTCATTTTATTGTCTTTATTGTTATATTAGACTCCTAAATAGGCTCCTTCATACACATAAGTCGATTTGAGTTGCAAAAGATATTGAGCACTGTCTACCCAAAACAGTTATAAAAAGGGAGTCAGTGCAGACAGCCTGTGCTCATGGCTGCAGTGCCATTTCATTCTGGTTGCTCTCCTCAGCATATAAACCTTTTATTTTTATCCACTGAGATCCGAGTGCCTGTCTTTCGAAATGTCTGCTATAAAACCACACAGCAGCCACACAGGAATTAGAAAGCTGCTGTGTCTCAGAAAATAATTTTTTTGTCACAGTGTTTACACAAATCAGAATGAAATTATTCAACAGAGTTGAAAAGTCAGGACAAGACAGTGCAGTGAACAAAACAGAGCAATATCCCATACCTTTGTGTAGCACAACATCCTCTCTTTATTTGATGCAGAGACAGAATGCTTCTTCCTGGCATGAATTGCACCTCCAGAGGTTATACCCACACATTGGAGAATACAGAAAGGAATATAAAATAAAATTGGAGGAGACAATCAGTGGGATTTTATTTTAAACTCACAGCCTGAAGATCAAAAGGTCAACTTCAAGTCTCCAGCTTTTCTTATAGCAATGATTGACTGAATTGTGCAGCTCTTCTCCAGGGCTAGATCTGGAAGTTATATGCATTCTTTTTTATAGTTTGACCTTGCAATAATCTGCCACAACAGGAATTACGGTGTTGTCAGAAGATTATTCTGCACCTGTTTCCATGACGTTTGTCCCTCACAGAGGAAGTGTAAATACTGGTGACATCTACCCTCTGTGGTGCCTAGTCACTCCTGTTGAGACATAGCTGGGAAGCAAAGAGAAAGGAGAAGGAGAAAGGTAATGAAGAAACAAAAATAGAAGCAGAAAGTGGAAAGTGGTCTAACTTCCCCCTGCCCTATCACTCCTGCCAACAAAGCAAAACAAAAAAGGTACACAGGAAAAATCAGTACAAGTCAGTGAAGGGAAAAACATGTTGGAAACATACACAGAGAGATACGGGACCACCCAGGCATTTATACGAAAGTCATATTAAAAACTATCTCTCTCTGAAATATTGGAAAACCCTGGATAAAATATTCCTGCTATAAAGGACTGCTCAGGTTGAACTGGCAATATCAGTGGGGAAAAAAAACCAGATGAAAAGCAGGCTATTGCAGAGCTAGTGCAGCTGGATGCTCTGGCTGAAGTTAGACATTTCTTAGCAGGAGAGAAAAATAATAACTTTGGAAAAAAAACCTGAATAAAATTAGAAAATGTTCTCTACAGAATGAGTGAAAGACCAGTGTCACAAGCACTGAAAGCAAAGCTTGAATCAAGCTTGAAACCCCAGTTTTCAAGCAGTCCAAAGCTCTCCCTCTGGTCCCCATTAACTTTCCAGTAATCGCAAATGAGATAAAAGGGCCTAAATTATTACCTTTTGCTATTTTTATTACCTGTATCATCATACAGACAAGCTACTCCAGGCTTACAATCTCTTGATATTAAGTTACCTCATTCCTTGGCTGTTGATGGGAAATGGGAAAACTCACTTTTCCGGGCTATTATAAATATCTCATTTGGTCTCAGTATCACTGATATATGCTGCCTATGGTATAGATTGCATCTGTTACTCTCAGAAAAGGAGCTTTTCTATGGAAAAAAAAGTAGTTTTATTTACTGAACAACATAGTCTGCCACAAACAAATCTTTAGCTTAAAAATCTAAGATGGACACCTTTCTCATAACATTCAGTGTTTTAATCCTGTCTTGGCTTAAACCTGGGACAAATCCCATCTCATTGAACAGCAATATGAAATGAAATAAATCTGAGTTTTGTAGCTATATGACACCAAAATCTTACTGATTTCAGCTAGACCATAAACACATCACTGTCCCAAATTCCCTTTTCTATAAAGACAGGCTGAGATTTGATTTGCAAGAACATATGCCCCTTTTAAAATATTCACCAGTTTTTTACCTTCATTCATTCCGATGCACATATTTAAACAGTTTCTAGTATTTCTGTTTTCTTGGCCAAGCAGAAATATTTATTGTACTTGTTAAAGTTTATATTACCCTGTAGCAAAGCAATTTATCATTACTATACATGGATGACTTTCCTGATTATTAAAATACTGTTAAAGTGAAAACTCTTCAGCTCACCACACTTCTAATTTATTCTTGTTGTTTAACTTCAATTGAAATATAACTGCAAAATAATACATCTGGTCTAGAAACTGGGACATGGGATAGATAGTCAGAAAGGTGAGAGGAAGTGTCCTATTGAGAAGGCTGAGTGTATTGTACAGATACGGTCTAGGTTCCCAGACTGTTATCAGGGCCACACGGCCATGAAAGGTTGATTTTGCCTTTAGGTAGTAGATCTGCTTCAGACTTGCATTAGAAGTGCCCTCTTGGACTGAGGGTGGCACGTGCTGAGAAATTCCCAGTGGGAAATACACCTTCAGTAAATAGTCTTGATATGATCTTTTCCTTTGCTACTTGCCCTTGCAGCCATCTGCCAGAATGACATTGCCTGGCAAGTCGGTTGCATCCTTGGGAAAATACACTGGCCTGATCGAGAAAATATAACTATGTAAGTGCTAAAATTACTGCAGGAAGCACACCCTACGCTTTACAGAAGCCATCATTCTGTGAAACCTTCTGAAGAAGCATACATATTGCCATCTATATTGGCGCTGAATTTATTCCTGTTCATAGCAAATCATGGTGTGAAGAGGACTACCTTTATAAACAACAGCATCTGAAACACTTTGGAAGCCCATCAGGGATGCAGAAATACAAGCTCAAAAAAGCAGTTTCAATAAAACAGACACATAATAGGAAGTCCAGCAAAAAAGCAAAGGGATGAGTCAGGAAGACTACACTGGAGTCACTGGAGTTTCAGCTGGCATTGAACTACCTGAGGTACCCACCATACCAGGCTGAAGGGACTGAAACTATTTCTCAAAATTAGAGCTTGATTATCAGTTTGTGTCATGTTCTCACAGGCATAACAGAGAAGGTGAACATCACACGTCCTGAGCTGAGCACAACTAATGGGAAAGATAACACGGCATCTTTCCTAACTATACTCATCTGGCTTAATCTTACAGGTAATCACAGCCTGAAAGTATTACTTCTGAATTAATTTTAGATCAGGATGGAATGCGGTTTGGGAACTGAATGAGCTTCTGCTTATGGACTTGGGGACAAGAATGACGGACTTTGTCCCAGTTGAACCAGCTGGTATTTTATACTGTCCATTCCTGCACAATAGAAAACTTCCCTCCCCGAATCTGGAGGTTTTAGTAGAGTCATTTTTAACAATCAGTGGGAGGGACTTCAAGTTCCAAGCTTATAAAAAGGAAAAGTATGTAAATGTTCTAGATATTTTTCCAAATCCAATGAAAATGCTTTGACAGATTCAGATATTCTCATTGAATGTAATAGAAGTGGCAAATTTCCGTTGTTTAAAATACCTCCTTTACATGACTTTTTACAGACTCCGTGACTGTAGAGTTTTGCGTACTAGATTTCCAACTAGCAGAGCTTATTTATGGCTGAATCATCAACTCCTGTATGCAAGCAACTGTGATGGCAATGCTGACAGTGAACAGCCCATAAAAGCTGCAATGGGTTCTGCTATAAGTTTTGTATAACAGCTCCTTCAGTCTTTGAGAGAACCTTGTAAAATTAAAACATAACAGAATTCAAATGCTTGTAAGCAGATAAGGGCACTGAGCTCATTATATCTGTGCTTTTCATTCACTAGCAGTTATATTTTTCTCTGTCATTTGTTGTCTTTGTAGTGATAACTCACATCATTTTAGAGCTGTCATTAAATGAGATTTTCAACAAAACATTTATTTTCAATCTGAATTCACCATGTTTTAGGTAATATCGCCACATCCTTTTTTCTGAAACTGGAACTCAGGTCAGGTTGTCAACTGTTCTTTGCTGACAACAAAAAACTTCACCAATCAGAGTATATGCTTTACTTCTTAATGAGCTGGGTTTTTTTCTGTTTCTTCCTCTGTTATCTTAAAATGCAGAAGATGGTAATTTTGTTCAGTATGCAGAAAATCCCCTCCAGTAAAAAACACATTCTTCTGAAGCCTTAGCGGCCAATAGCAGATAAAGTTCAGTTCTTGGATGATGTCAAAAACAATGTCCTTATAGTAACAAAGCCAGTTGCTTTGATTTATATTGCCTTCCTCTAGCAATACAAGCCAGCATTCTGCTTGCCCTTTTCACTGCAGTTGCACATTAAGCTGAATGCTTTAGAGATTTTCTACTGCAACTCCCAGATCTCTTTCCTAATCAGTATTCGACACATCTTTCCTTTTAGCAGATGCTTTATTTTTTCCTTTTGTTCCAAGATTCATTGTTCTCCATTAACTGCAGTTGCCATTTATTAGTCCAGATGCAGAAATGATCCAGCGACCCCTCATGAGTCGATGTGTTTACACCCACCCACACGTCTGTGCACCAGCATGCAACAGACCTTTGCATCATCATATATTTAAATATATGCACTGAAACTAAAGGCTGTTTACGTGAGATTTATGATGTTTCTCAGACGTACATACAATAATGAAATGAGATTTTGAACTGTTAAAAGTGAACCAGCTTTAAAGATAGTTTCTGAAGACGTGCTCTTCTGGGCTTTGAGAACAACATAAAAATACACAGAAGCAGATCCTCAGCTGGTGAAAAATCTTGTTAGAATTAATGTTGCTGTGTTGATTTACACCAGGTAAGAGTGTGATCAATTAAATCTGTGCTGTGAACTATATAATTTTTTAATGAAAATTTAAATGTAATCATGCTAGGCCACAATAGTCATTTTGGAGAGAAAAAAGAGAGCAAAATTAAATATGGAAACACTAGGAGAAACCATTCTTGAAAAACGGACAAATTGGAGTGAGAAATGGAGTGTGTAATACTTAAATATTCAAACTCCTGATAATATAAACAGGTGGCAACCATATAATATAAAGTACATTAACTTGGAATTCTGTAGACACTTAGAAGATAGGAAAATAGGATTTCACATCATATTAGTTCACTGGTCCATGAAATCCTATATCCTTCTTTCAACATTGGCTAGTAGATAATTCTTCAGTGGAAGACAATCCTGCCCCTCGTAATGCATCTCAGAAATACAAAATACTGTAACACAGGAGAAGCAAGAAAATAAAATGTAACATTGAAAAATTTTGAAAAAGCCAAAGATAAGAGCTCATAGCTTTAATAATGATAAAATATTCATTGTCTTAAAACCAAGCTCAGTTGGATACTGGATAGCCAGAAGTATGCTGTGCTTTCTACCCTCAGGTTACTAACTCAGTTCATCTACCCCATCAACACTGCCTAAAATTTATGATCACATTTCCCTTTGTGAATAAAGATGTTTCTACTCCATAAAATCAATGGCATTACTAGCACTCACTCTTCCACTTCTACTGGGGGCAGCAAGGATGACAACTCATTGAACATCCCTTTGTGACAGTCCTTCCAAAACATCACTGAGAATCATTATTAAGGAAAAGTTGGGGAGCTAATATCAAACTCAGCAAATATTGTCTCAGCTACCACATAAATAAGTCTGAGTTTAAATTAAATTAAATATTGTGGCATATTCTGACAGTTAATATTTGCAGTTGCCAGTGGGTTGTGAAAACAAAAAAACCCAAACCAAAACAAACAATTCTGCTGTCTTGTTTTCTCACTAGAAATCTCTGCTGTTTAAAACAGAATAGACACAACCATCCACCGTGGCATCACCTTTATCCTGGTGACAGCAATACCCTGCTCAGAAGCCCTGGCTTCAGGCATCAGTAATGTCCAAGCACACGTTAGTAGCAACATGTCTCAGCTAAATATTACCAAAGGTCATTATGATGACAGGCAGGAGTTAATGAGACCTGGCCTTAAATCAGCCCATCAGGTAAAACCACACCCAGAATGAGAGACTCGCTGCACAGAAAACTCTTGCAAAGTCAGATGGGATGAACAACCCAAATCAATGCTAGCTGTCAGAAAACTCTTTCTATCCTTAATTTCTAAAAATCTACCTATCCTTTTTCTGTCCTGAGCAGGTTTCCCTTGTGCCAGCTCTCTCAGGGCACTGATAGCTCCTTTCCAAGCATCTTTCCAGAAAAAGACAAATTACAGCAAGAGCAGCAACTCCTGCTTCACCAACCTAACACCTTCCTAGGCGTCCACCTGCAGGGGGGATGTGCAAACCAAGACAAGGCAAGAGCTGAGATCTGAACCCTGCCGGGAATTAACACTGGCCTTTACAAAACCCATCAATTTGTTTCCATATGAACCAGGAGAGAAGAGAACGAGGAGAAGAGAAAAGGAAGAAGGGGTTGACCTGAGACTTTTGCAGGAGACATTCTGCTTTCTAATGAGCATTACTCAGGCCCATAAAGACATTTCTGTAACATATTTTTCCCTTACTATCCTCTTTGAAGTGAGTATATTTCAACTCCCTTGCAATTGTTAAGATGGTAAAAGACATAGCACTGACAATAGTGCTAAGCTTAAAATGTGCATAGGTGTGAGGTACACATGTCTTTAGAGGCAAACAATAGTGAAAGGTAACCAAAAGCAAGAAAGTGAAGTAGTGGGAGAAGGCTGTATATCATATGTACAAAAGGAGTTACCATTACACCTGAATTCATGACTTCCAAAGTTTTGCTTAGTTCAGACTTTTCTGGAAAATTATTTTTCTTTTCTTAGAATTTTAATAAAATTCTCAAACCTCCTACTTTCTCTTTATTTCTTCTCAATTCCCTATACTGCAGCTGCCACAAAAGACATTCCCAGGCATTCAGCTTGCCTCCTCTTCCTCTCCTTTTGCCTTCTTCCCACCTGGCAAACGTGCTCAGTCACCACCCAGCTCAGTGAGAAAGGTTTGTCCCATCTCCATACGTATCAAAAGGTATAGGTCACAACTAGAATCACTGTCTCCCAGTGTGCACATGTGATTGTCAGGAGGCATCATGGATGCATTGATTCAGCTGCAAGTGAGCAACTGTACTCACTGATCCAGCAAAACCTTTTGTGATCTCTCAGGGGCTCTGTCAGTGTCCAGAAATTCCCCTGAGCAGTGCAGTAATATTCCCTCTCCAGTCTGGTCCCAGACTTTTCTCCACTTTTATAAAAACAAAAAACCAAGCTATCCTTGAAGTTTAATATAGCCACTTAATTGTCTCTGATCCTGGGTTGAGCTGTGCAGATGAAGAAAATTAAGAACTCCATTTTGCATGCGTTCTAAAGATCTGGAGCAACCCACTTCTTTATTTCAGCCCAGGAAAGAAAAAATATTGGATAAATACCTTCCTAAGCTACCAAGACTTAAAGTGCCTTCTACTAACATGGAGCCATGCAGAAAGAGAACACATTGCAAGGCAGATCACATTAATCTCCAGAAAGCTGCTGTAGGGGGCATGATCAGAAACATTCAGATAATGTCATTTATTGTCATCCCAAGCTTCTTGGTGTAGGCAGAACATTGTGCCCATGTCTTTGCTGCTTTCTAAAATGTACTTAAATTGGGAAATAAGTATGGAGCAAGATCAAAGGATGACAGAAGGGACTGCTCATCCTGCAACTGGGGCAGAGACCCCACTGTAGTGCTGCTACTTTGTGCACTATTTGCCTCACACACAAGTTTGGTTTTCTCCTCTATTTAAAGGGTGACAGAAAGAAAACCCTCATAGCAGTCAGGGGAAGCGTCTTGATAACCAACATGAATTTTGTTCATAAACTGAAAAGACACAATTTTCCTGTTTCCTGTGAAAGAGCGTGGTCACTTTTTTCCTTTGTTCCCACATGATTATTTCACTAACAAACACAAATAAAATACAATTTACAGTGAAATGATTTCAGAACTGTAAAGCATTCTAAAAGCTGAATTCAGGCAGAAGCTAATGATGCAGTA
This sequence comes from Psittacus erithacus, assembly GCA_009867235.2. Taxonomy (NCBI): domain Eukaryota; kingdom Metazoa; phylum Chordata; class Aves; order Psittaciformes; family Psittacidae; genus Psittacus; species Psittacus erithacus. The sequence continues at coordinate 91,259 of WYDI02034524.1, forward strand.
GATCTACTAAGCCAGATCTATGCATACAAGGGTGATTGGAAAAAATATAGTCTGATACTTTTTTTTTAATATACTTTGGATAACAACAGTATGCAAAGCAGCATCATTTAATATATTCAGTGATCCATCTTGTCATGTTATGGCTTCATCTGATATGATCTATGACTTAACAGCAAGCTATTATGTATATAGAAAAAAACTCTAGCTTGTAATAAATTATCACAGCCTCTATTTATTTTGAAGTATGTATTTACTTTCACATTTAACTCTCGCCAATGTAAGTCCATTTACAAAAACACAGGTCCATTTCCTAATATTTGTGAGCTCTTTATAAGCATGACCCATGGGACCTTGTGATATCTTTCCTGGATCACAAATGTTCAGTACATGGCCACTAGACCTGAAGTCTTGCTGATATACTAAGAAGAACTTGTTGATTCACTATTAAGAACTTTGATCCATCTTCAAAGATGATGAGAAAGTCAAATCCTACAGCTACCATGAAAGGAACAAAATCTAAGCAGCCCTAATTCCCTCTTCTGTTTTGGAAAGTTTCTTCCATGATACTTGTTCTACCCTTAAAATAACTACTTGATAAAAAGCTCAAATCTGGATCCTAATTGTAGTTGCCAGAATGAAAATTACTCGTTCACATGGCTCGAAGTTGTGTAGTGAAGGGGTTGATCCTGGGAATCACAGATGGACAATCAGGCTGTGATTTTAAGATCTGGAGATGGTCTAAAAATGATAGATCCCATAAAAATGCAATAATAGGGCAGGCACGAGCACTTTCTAATTCATCTAGCAGCAAGCTGTTTTCCAGTTCAGGTACAGATCCAAGCAGAACTCCATATCAAAACTAAAATGTCTTGCATTGGTCAAACTGGAATTTCTAAACAGCTTTCGCCCTCCCATTGTAAATGACATCTTTTGAGGTTGTTTTATCTCATTTTTCCATACAAATTACAATGAAACAGTAGAACAGAATAAAAAAAAACACCACAAAGTAACCCTGCTAGATTCAGCAACTAAAAGTAAATAGGCTTTTTTTTCTACTTGATCGTAATTGTAATATTTCAGATTCTTTCTACAAAGAGCAGAATTTAATGGCTGTTATGGATTTTTCACCCCCTTAGAGAATTTCTGCAAAATTCAATTATTTTTGGAGACTGTTTGAGTTTATATCTCAGAGTGATGATGAATTACCTATTGTACTGGCAGACTTAAAAACAATACATGAAAATCAATTCTTTGACAAAAGGAAAGACACAGAGAATCCAGGATTGGCACACACACTGCCTTTGCCCTGAGTAATGATTATCACAAGTATCAAAGAGTTTTGTTTAAACATATATATTCAGTGCCAGGTATAAGCAATTTTCATGTTCAGATGTGACAGTAGTATTTAGGACTGCTGACTGTCTAAAGTAAGACTAATATTATGCATCAAATAAGAGCATTAGAAAAAACAACAAAAAACAACAAATAACACTGAGAATGGAATTTAAGTAATGCCTTTTATAACCAGAGCCTTACACCTCAAATCTGCTAATAAAAGTAAAACATTACACCAATTAGAGCAAAAGTCCTTCTGTGAAGCTCTGAGATACAATTGAAGTGAACTTTCCATTCTGCCCATGAATCTACAAACAGGTTATATCACATCCTTCAGCTTGAGTAGTATATAAATTGTCAAGAAAAAATATGGTTAGCCTGAAGCTACCAATAAAAATTTTTTGTACTGCCAAACGCTTGGGCTTTGTGAACCAGCTGATCTTCCCCCTCTAAAAGTATTTTCATATTAATCTCATGCTAATCCAATCAAAAAGTCTTGTGCTAGTAAAATCTGACTTTGTGTAGTGCTGTGGTTTTGCACAGCAAACCTGTTTTACACTCAACTTGTTCTCATCCCTAGGCGATCAGATGCTATGGTTTGGGGTTTTTTGCCACAAACTTCTCAGCAACCTTGAACAATGCCAGGATCTTTCATGGAGAGTGATACTGAGCAGCAACAGTGGAAATACTGCTGTAAGAAAGACATGCAGCAAGCTGTCCCTCTGAGAAAGGCTGATAATGTCCACAAAAGACCCAGATCTTTGTCTCTAAACTTCATTACGAGGAGCACTGGCTCTGAACACAAATTTCCTATACAATATCACCAGTGCAAAAGGAATGGCAGAAACATTTAACATTCATCTTCTTGAGAAAGTGGCCACTGTACCTTTTCTCTGTTGCTGGGCAGACACAAGCCTATTAGCTATATATGTAATTTATCCTGCTTGTAGAAAAGCAGTGTGCAAGACAGTACCAGCAGCATAGCCCATATTATCTCCATGTTGCTGTGAGGCAGGTATGACCCTTATCGCCTGCTTGGGGTTGCCTTTTCACTTCTAAAAGTAAAAATACTGAGGAAGCACGAATGATATATCTCTGGGAAGTAAGACATGCATGACATACACTGAAGTTAAGGTGCCAGCTTGCCAATTTTAATGGGTGACCTCATGTCAGGCACTTTGAAAAGACTGTTTTCAAAAGGCAATCAACATTTCCTGAGAAAAATCAGTTTCCTGACAAGGGGCTCATGCTGAGTATCTCTCAAGAAAGAGCTACCTTGCATGGCTTAGGTGAAGAGATTTGTCAAAAATATCTGGTTTTTCTATTTGAGGATGTCAGCATTTATTACTTTTCTGTTTTTTCATTATTTTTTATTAGTATTGCCAAGATACTTTCAGTCTAGGAAAAATGTTCCTGTTTTGAATGTCACTCCATGGATCTCCTGCCAAAACACGCATGCAATTATATTGTCACTGAAAATCAAGAAAGTTAAATCTTGAAGCTCTTACTCACTTGTGCAATCTCACTGAATCCAAGCAGTGGGATCAAGCTGCTAATTACATATCCCTGAAAGACATTTTGTTATAATGCTCCAGAATATCTCCACTGAGGAGCCTCCACAACTCTCTTGCATTATGAGAGCTTTGCCATAACTCATGAAAGCACTGTAGCTCTGCAGACAAGGTGTACAGAGCATGGGGATTTGGTTTTCTTCTTTCCTGCAGAGGTGAACTAAAAGCCACCGCTGAGAGTCTACTGTGCAGTGACCACATTGCTCTCCACCTATTTACAGATGAAACCTTTCCCAGTGTTTTTCACACTGGTGAGTTACAAAAGGGAGGCATTGAGCAAGTCCTACACTCGCCAAAGGTAGAAACAAAAGGTTTCTTACGGTCTATAGCTGTGACAGAAGTGGGATCAGACCATAAATTGTAGATTAAACCATGTGCATGAATGCATGAAATTCTGATGATTGTATTAACTCATCATGTCTGTGTAAAGGCTGTCCAAACTGCAAAACCATCCTAAAACATCTTCCTAGCACAGACATAGCTTATCCCAGCAAAAAACTTCAGTTTAGGTAGCTTTAGCTGCCCAAATTAAGTTAGTTCTACTAAAGAATAACTTCAACCACATGAAAACTTTTGCCAGTACAAATATACAGGCTGACATTGTGTCCACATGTATGTATGACATAGCCAATCTCTGACTTCCTTGGGACTTCAACTGTGTGGCATGCAGAATTAAAGTTTATGTAAACTCCTACAAGACAGAATGCTAAAATAAAAACTCAAATTGTCCACACACAAAGGCATGCAGCCTAATGGTGAGGGAAGTCTGCATCAATCCTTGTTTAATTAACAAGCAAAGCCCACCTCCACAACACAACAGAAACAAAGGGAAAGACACTATCGTGGGTAGGAACAGCAAAAAAACATTAAAAAGAAGGGAAAGGAGGTAGAAACAGCAAATATTCTCAACAAGAAGCTGCCTGTGAATAAAAGCATCACCACGTGTGCACAAGTTTATCTCAGCAGCAGTGAATAGCCGCAGGACATCAAGAGATCACCTAGCATCAGCAGGTTCATTCAAACCTAAACTTGACTGCCGCGTGGTCACAGCTCAGCCCGAAGTACCTGATATCTAGAAGCTTGGTCTAGACATAGGCAGCATCATTTTGGTTGCAGTCTTCTTCCCCAAAAAGCCAACAAACACCATCACAAAGCAACAAGCCGAATTACCATTTGTGAGACAAAATAAAATGCTCTCTATCCTGTTTTAACACACACACACACACACGAGCCCACACACACAGGCGCATTATTTGGGGAAATGAAGACAAATCCTGTCATTGCAAAGTCCACCAGCTGACAATATTTTCTGACAAGTACCTTGAGGGCAGAAATCAGTTAGAGCAGCTAGGCAAGCCTCTTCTGCTATTACTCACCTATGCTGATAAGCCGTCCTGCCAGTAGCAATATATAGCTAGTCCTGGACATATTCATAACTATATATATTTCAACTGCTTTCATTTCTCTTAACTTCTAACTGCAAATGCCATGTCTCCATCGTTTTCTGTAAGAGTTTCTAAAAATCAGGACACCTTTGATGATCGCGGTACTTTCGGTCTAGAGCCATTATTAAGTGCATGTACTTTGCCTTTTCCTAAAATACAATTACTGAGAAAATGTTTTGTACAGATAGAATTTATGTGGGTGAGAAAATGCATTACAGTTTAGCTACATTACAAGACAGGCTCAGCAGCTCCATGTGCTGAAATAAGAAAGATCAAGAGTTATGCTCAAGAGGAGGAGGACAATGCTGTCACCATTCAGCATCATTCCCATACTTTGCCAGGGGCAGACACATTTCCATACAGCTGGTAACATTAATTAAGGTTGCCTTTTAGGGAATTCCTTAAGGGATCCATACTATCCCCTAAGTTAAGCACTGCATAAGCAGAAACATGCAAACAGAGCAATTTTTAAATCAGTGAGGCAAAACAGCATCCCACCTACACCAAAATAATAGATAAAAGAGAGAAGAGAAAAGAAAGCTACAGAGAAATGTGCAAATCTTGTTCTTTTAGTACCATATTTACCATGCACCTTTATAGTGCACAGAAATGCTCCAGCATCTACTACCCACTTGTTTCAGTCAAATCCTTGATTTGTTCATTATGTGAATGAGATCATAATTCTGAAAATAGCAGTAAACCAGACATCAGTGGGGTCAGGAATTGCCCTACAAACAGGAACCACCCATGACAGATAATGGCTTGGGACATTGCCATGCTTCAGTCTGCAACCCTCCACATTTCTTCCACCTGTTTCTCACAGGGGTTTTGACACTTCCTTACTTTTCAGATGTTCATTGTTCTCAGTAATCTCATTTTTGGCAAAAATTTTCCAGCCTGTAGCTGAGGAGCTGCTCTCCTCACCTACGTTTTTCTACTTTCATAGTGATAGAGAGGGGGAAAGGATATATGGAAAAGCAGAGCTGATAAAATTAGATGCCTCTGTTTAAGGTGTTCTAGTTTTCTAAAGGCTTCACCAAGTTTTACTAAAACAAGTATTACAAATGGGCCATACAGCCCACCAGGGCTGGTGGGATGGAGACAACCTGCATAACCTCAGGGCTTCCTCATGTGAGCTGGGGCAAAAAAGCATGCTCTGAGCACTTAAAAATAGTGCTATGGTCTACTGAGCTTTGCTCTAGGGTGTCCCAGTTTCTTCATGTTGTTGGAAGCTTGGCTTTTCCACTGGCTTTGTACACAAAAGTGGGTTAGCTCCCCAACTTCAGGAAGCGCCTGCAGAGACTCCTAAACAGTTAGCTGCAGCTGTCATTTTACACAAATGCTTCTTGCTGTGATGAAATGGAAATGGAATGTGTTCCTCATCAAAATCATACTTAATTGCAGCTAATTCCAGTGCTGTCAGAGGAAGTGTTTGCACGTTTGCTTATCGCAGCCACACTGGCAGACACTTACACTGCTTTCCTGTTGATTCCATATCCAGTTCAAAGCTGCCTGCCTTAAAATTCTCCATGGACCACTTCCAGTCATCTTCACAGATCTCGTGCCCGTGCTAGGTTTCATTGATGTTACTGGGAAAATTTCCATTGATTTTAATTGAACAGGCTGTTTAGCTCCCCCCACCCTGCTCTGGCAATAAAATATTCCAACCAGAAAATTCAAGGCCACGTGACTGTGGCTCTCCTATTTTATGGCAAAACTTAAAATCAGCTAACGTCCTCTTCAGGTTTTATTAAGATTTACAAATAAAAACCATTTTTGTGTGCTTTCCCCTTGAAATCCTCACCAGTTGTGTAATCAGTCTGAATGTGACAGTGTTCCAAATTATGCATCAAGATTGCCTTAAACAGGACTTTTGAAAAAAAAAGTGTTTTGCATTATATGTTATATTAACAGTTTCCTTCATTAGTTTGTGTGTTGATACCTTTTTTTTTCCCAAGAAAAATATAATAATTTCGACATAAACCATACCATGTTTTGAAACAAGATTTCAGGCAGGGGAAATTTATTCCTATCTATTGGATTACTGCAATATCTGAGCCCTCACGTTTGCTTGCTTTGCAATGGAGAACTACAGAAAGGTGAAAATAGGCCATTTGCCATGCTTCTCACCCTTTTTTAACTGACTGGAAAGGAAAGAACAGGACAGGGACAGCTGAAGAAGACCTACAGGGTGACAATGGTGAAGGAGTCCTGCTAACACCCTAAATAATTGTGTCCCAGCACTAGGCATATCCCAGGCTGACACTCCTCTCCTGCATTTCCTTCACTCCTGGGAAGGAAAATTCCTTTTCCTTGTCAAATTCTATGGATGTTTTGATTACAGTGTTAACAAAGGTCTGATTCCACTCAAGTGCTGTGACAGAGTCTATTCAGGGTGCGTATTACAGCTGCAGGGGCATACACTAACAGTGAGATTCCTTCCATAGTAAGTAAAAGAAATCCACAACAAAAGAAGTCCAGAAAGTTCAAGTCTACCTCAGGTTCACTGGTTTCTGCTCTATTCTTTCATGCTATTCATTTACTCACAGTGAAGTACTGCAGAATTCAAACGCATATTCTCTATGCTTCATCTGTTGTACAAAACAAGGTTGATTCAATGAAAGGAAAAAAAATAATTAAAAAAAAACCCCAAACAAAAAATAATAATTAAAAATAAAACAAAAAAAAAAAAAACCCACCAGTGAAAACAACCTCAAAACAATACAAAACTTCACATGCACACCCCCTAAAAAAAACAAATCCAAGCAACTATCCTACCACAGAGACTACCCACACCAGCAGCTAAGTGAAGTTCATTAATTACCTGGATTGTTCACAAAATTAAGTCCTAACAACATCAGATTCCAAAATTTCTGTCTCTGACAGAAGAAAAAACATCACCCCCCTGTGTTCAGCCCGGATAAATAAGTAACTTAATAACTGATATTCCCTTCCACCTAACACAATGGTAATTGAATGGATCCCATTACAATATAAATAGAAAGGACCAGATTAAAAAAAAAACCAAAACAAGCCATCTGTAAATGGAGCCAAGGATTTTAATGGGAAGAAAATAAAGGCTAGCCTTTGTGTGGTGAAGTGCATCAAAATGTTACTTGCTTATAGTCACATCCTTCTAGTAGCAGAGATGATGAAGGTAAGGTGCAGTAAAATGTCTTTTCAGACCACAGACATTCTAGTCCTTGGTTATTCTGCAGTGGAAATAGCACAAACATGTGGAAATGGGTAAACTAAGAAAACCAGTTGTGCAGATTTATGACCTCTACCTTACAGTGAGGCCTAGCAATGAACACACAGCCAAGATCCTTGCCTACCTACACATCAGATGTGGGAAGTTGATATTAACAATCCAAAAGGATTATTTTTTTGCATGTGCTTAAGAGGTCTGGAGGCACTAATTTTTAGATAGGCTCTCTACACCAAACTCTGTCAAGAAGTATGCTTTCTGTGATAAACAGGGAAGAGCACATTAGCAAACAGTCACTTAAGGCAGAAGAAACTGAAGAATCTAGCCTTAAACACAAGTCCCAGGTTCTTCTGAAAACTCTTACCTTATAGTCTCCAGACAGTGCTATTCAGGCATTTTATGAAGAGCTGAACATAGCTACAGCCCAATCCTGGCTTGTCTTCATCTTCACAACTCCAAATCACATCAGTCACCTAATGAATAGCATGAGGATGTGCTCACGTTGACTCCTCAGCTCCACAGCGCCCTTTTAAGAAGAGAGGAATGCACTTCTTCCTCCTTTGTGTGTTGTTGGTAGGACTGGGAATTAAATCTCAGTGGTAAAGTATCAACAATGGGTGACGATATCCAAATCTGAAAGAACCATGTTTGCCTTTCCAGTTTTGAGAGTTGGATGTAGAAGAAATGTCCTTTTTACTGGTGATGCAAATCAGGACATAGAAGGAGAATGATAAAAGAAAACACTATGTCATTCCTGATGGAATAATGATTCATACAGCCTCCCTTAATATTAAGGGAGGAAGTACTGATTTTAATCTGATGAATCCCAAAATTACATGAGGTTCTCAAAGTCACCCAGAGCAGCTCAGGCGAGATCCTCCTAGCTTTTATTTCTTACTTGTAACTGCAGAATATTCTCACAAGTGCCATAAAAGGAACTTGGTGGCAAGAGAGTCTGGGGAATTTTAAAATGTCAGAAACATGCAAATATTGTCGATTAATATTCCACACAGAGCCATAATTTTCATGTTTGCACTCATTTTAGCATTCCTTTTAAATTAAAGGCACAATAGGTAAGCTGGCAGCGTGCAGTTGGTTTAAGGAGTTTAAAACATCCTTATTCAATCTTTTTAACAGAAGCTATTTAGAACCCTATTTTTGTGCTCTTTTGAAGGTAGCAGGATTTGATCTGAAAACTAAATTCAGCAGGAAAACTGCAGGTAATTTGAGTTAATGGGTTTGCATATTTAAATACAAATAATATGAATTAATAATATCCCTTCAGATATTTAAACATACCTTCAGATACAGACATCTAGCTGCACAGGAAAGATTGACAATGGAACAAAACTGTAATCACAAGGGAACAGGCACAGGAGAAATGTACCACTTAGGAGTGCCCTGAAGTAGACCCCAAGACCATTGCTCCACTCAAATAAATGCAGGTGGGGGTAGATGAAGGATGTAGGGACTTGCAGTGCCGTACCCACTGCCAGAGGTATACTCTAGGAGTGTACAAAGGTAATCAAGCATTTGCAAAATACAGGGACAAAAATTCCACAGGTTGATCAAGTGGATTTAGATGGGTGGGTTTAGAGTCAGCCATCAGCAAACACTAACCACAGACTGAACTCATGCTGCTCTCTGACTTAGAAACACTCCCTTTCATTTGCAATTTTGGATCCAATTTCATCTTCAGATGCTAACTGAAATGCAGAGAAATTGATATCAATCTGTTGTATTTTACAGTTTGCTCATCCCTAGAAGTGAAAGCTCCATGTTCCCTTTGCCCTCTTTCTGGTGAGGACCTAACACATCAGAGGAGAGTGTATCACCAGCCAGCAATGGGATGGAAACTGTAAACCTGGTTAGTGATGCTGGAGCTGGCTATTCTGAATCCCCGCATTCCAGTGAGTGTGCTGAGCTCTAAGTTATCCTCTCTCTCCTATTTTCTCCCTTTTTCTGGTCTCAGGACTTGCAGTCTTTGCTGTGACAGCTACAAGCAGTGAGTGCTGCTTGCTCTGAACAAGCTGTGAACAGACTACTGCCATGGAAAAAAAGGATGATGGATGCTGCCCTTCATCCTTGAGCTCTCAGGATACAATCTATGCAAGGCAGTAGTTAGGACCTCTCACCTTGTCTCACCACTACGTCATTGTACAGAATACAACTGCTGCTGTTGCCACCTGGAAGGAAAACACTGTAGCTGTGGCTTGTTGAGCTGCAGGCCCCTGAGAAGACCTGTTGCTCACCATTCTGCTCAGGTGGAGGACATATGGCTGCCTGCTCCTTTGGGGGCAGCTCCAGGCATGTGCAGCACTGGAGCAGAGAGAGGTTTGGGAATTTTAGTGTCAAAGAGAATAGGAAAGGCATATGTTTCTCCCTCTGTCCTAGCTCCTTAAAAATCCTTGTCCCTTTCAGCTTGCTGAAAGTACTATGAGCCTATGAGCACATAAAGATGTGCTGATGGAGCCTGATGGAGCACTACCAGTATAAATAGACTTCCCCTTGCTAAGCAGGGGGAAAACACTCAAAAACAACCCAAACAAACAAAAGCTTATCCTATTAGCTAGTTGTCAATTATCCTTGATAGGCAATTGTACCAGGCCAGAGGGAAATGCTGGCAGGTGTAATTACTGGCTTCTTTTTCCAGGGTTATAACCTCCGACTTGCAAGGCCTGTCTTCAGGTACAAAAAAAGAAATCACTGCATAAATTATGATAAGCTTCTGCCCTACATAAACAAGGAAATTTCAACTGAAACTGGACAATTTTAATTGCAAAAGCATTTTACTTCCAGTACTTCTCCACTCATGATGGGTGAGGTGAGCAAATATTCTCACAAAATGTGGTCTCTTGTTAAAACTTACAGGTACCAGAGCAGAATATTATAAGGAAAAACATTTATGTAGAAAAACATTGCATGCTGAGTTGACAAGAATTTACTTGTGCTTATTACAAAAAGATACAGTGCAGTTTAAAGCTGACAATCCATTACCAGAAATCCATTGTTTGCCTAGGATGATAAACCAAGATTGAATTATAGATTTCACAGTAGCAGTTCCTACATTCTGCATTTAAATCTACACCTTCTGCTTCCCTAAAGCTTTTTCAATTCATTCATTTGAAATAAATGGCCATGCTCAAAAAATAAATGCCTCAGTTCATGAACATTTTCTTTGCAGGAAACATAGCAACTCAATCACCCAAATTGTTCACAGACCTTGTTAAAAGGAGCTCTGGCTTCAAAACCTAATTTCTAGCATTTATTTATCTGTTCATCTTGAGGTTGATTTGTAAACAAGTCCATGTCCCAAGTACATGTCTGCATTTCCTACTTAATTCAGATTGTAGACAGCGCTTAGAAATAGTAACATTTTGGTCAGGATTCAGATTTCAGACCATCACCACTCATACATGAATATTTAGTGACGCATCAAAGTCCATCTAATCCACCAACTGCAATGCATGTGAATAGGACAAGCTTGTTGTTCACATTCTCCCACTGAATTAAGCATTTCTGTCTTGTATGAAGTTATTTAAAATTGAGATTTCTGTTCACTGTACTCTGTTCAATGATGTCCCCCACAGCTCAGCAGCTGTAAATATGGGCTAGCTCTTCAAACTAATTTTACCCTAGAAAGGGACAACAGGGAGTGCCCAAACCCAGGCTACTGCAGCTTTCTGCTCCTTTCACTTTGATAATTCAGTTACAAATAAAAGCAGTTAAAACAGTCAAAAGCTTACTGGACTGAGCAGCCCAGGCCAAATCTCGTGTTATTCTTCCTAAATAGCCATCCCTAACTTGTAAACAGATGTGTGTGTGGGAGAAAGAAAGACTTCCTAACTCACCCCCATAAATCTGAAAAAGTTCAACATTCAAACTCCACCAAATGTTAATCAGTCTGCCTCCTTTTGTTATTCTTATGAATGACTGTAGTCAGGCTATTTAAAGCAACTGATGCATTCAGTTGTTAATTGTAAGTGCCCATTGAGGGCACCTCAAATGAACCACAGTCTCCTCTCAGTTCTCATCCCCTCTTCCCAGCAAAGGGCTGGAAAGGCTCTAAGAGAGAACACGAAGTTCATCTACTAAGCCAACAGAGTCCTTCAGAAATTATTATGGAAAGGGAAGGTCAGTCTTGGAGGAAAGAGAAAACACAAATATTTTAGTAGTTTTCTATGTATCACCCAGACCTGCCATAGCTCTGCGCTTACTTGCTCTCAGACCTTCTGAAGAGAAAACTACCCAGGCTCTGTCCTGTTCCCATTCATCCTCTGTCCCAACCAGCAAAGAAGGGTCCTGTGTGAGAAGATGACGCTATACAACCATTGCCAAGGTCAGTATAATTTTTACAAAGCCAGAAGGATTATTCTGTCTCTCAGACTTTTGCTTACCTCTTCAACTTGTCTGGTCAAGTGGAGGCAGAGGTCGTGTGCCATCATTCCATAAGTGCTATTTTATATGCTAGCAAACCTCTGTTTAAGCTCACTAAATAAATATCTAAGTGCCAGCCTTACAAGTATTCATGAATGATTTCAACTTAAACAACCAGACCCAATAATTTGAATGGTTTTATTTGCAGAGTGTAAGAAAAGTACACTCACTTTTGCTGTGTAGGGTGATTACTGGCTTTGTGTGTATGTTCTGCATGAGGGTAAGAAAACAGCTGTACCATCCTGTTGAAAGCCCACATAATCAACTGAAGGGTATGATAAAAAATTAAAAAGAAAGCTACTTTCAGGAAAAAATTATGCACCACATGAAAGAGTCACAGGAATTCTTCCTCTAACCTAAGCAACATCACATGAAAATAAAACAGTGTTGATGTTCCCAGGTACAGCAATTCTTCTACACCTCTTGTCTGTGAGCCTTAGTGCTTCGAATTCAAGGATGCAAACAGATACTGCTGGCAATATAAATGCCTTTTGTAGGGCCTTGGCCATGAGCAGTGCTGCTGAGCTCAAAGCCCCATGAGGGAGCAGGAGCATTGAACAGCCTGGGCTGAGTGAGGAAGCAAAATGAATCCAATGACCTGAAGCTGAACAGAATCAGCATAGCAATGCTAGTTCAGCTGTCCTCATTAGTTAATGAGAGTGAGTTTGTGTTTGCATAAAACAGAAAGCTGAGGCCTTGGGATCCATAACAGATATTTATCTCAAGAACAGATACCCAAACCTAAATCCAAATTCATGCAATCTACATGTGCACAGTCTAGAAGCTTCAAGTGCATAAATAGCAAGCACATCAAGTAGCATTTCTGCCAGAGTGACTTATCAGACATGCAAGTGGCTCAACAATGCCATGGATCTACCATGGCTAATGTCCAGCAACGTCCCACAACACTTTACTTATAACAGACAGTCAAATTGAAAGAAAGAGTAGTCACCATTTTTTTCTTCTGATTATTCACATAGAATTGTTAGATGTTACACTGCTGTGTATAGATGTAGTTGGTTTAAATACTAAGTAACCACATCTTATTCCTAAGGTATTTTTACTCCACTGGCATTTCTGTCCTACTCCTTTGTAGCCTGAGAGACACTTCTAGGCAGCAGCACTACCTTGGACATCAGTTTTTAAGCTTCTCACTGAAGTGTCAAAATTACAAGACCTAAAACCTGGCTTTTCATGCAGTCTGATTTAGCAGCCGCTGTACTTTGTGAAATCCGAATTCTATTACCAAAGAAACCCTGCTAAAGACATGATATTACACAGCATGAAATCACTCCAGCATCTCATCTTGTAAGTGACTTACATGACAAAAAGAATCAGCAAATCTATGCAGTCATCATCTCAATTTTTTTCCAGTTTCCAAGCTTAAACCAGATACCAGCCTGTTTCTGAACCCTGCATGCACCTCAATGTCATTCAGCATAAGGAGCGGTTTTCTTTATGAAAAGAAACCATGTTGGGATTGTAGATTAATATTAAAACCAATTCTGACACTCTCATTGTCTCCCCGAAGAAAGAGAGGTCTGAGACTGAACTTGAAAGCAGATGGGTGACAGCAAATACAGGCATTTCCTAGTATACTGGTTTTAGAAAAATGGCATAACAATAAAGCCCTGAGGTATTATTCCTTTTTCTACCTGAAAGGACAGGAAAGTAGTTCAATCTACACTCTCTTCATAGCATTTTGTTACCATTCACAGAGACACAAGACCATCACATCTGCTCATACACTGCTGAGGCTGCATTGCCAAGGACATACATATGATGCTGGCACTGATCTACACTCCTGACTCTACAGGTACCCTAGTGAGTGCATAGTTATCGTTTTTCTGTTAAAAATGTAAAGAGGAAGAATATTTAGTCATGGAAAAATGAACCACAGAGAAAGGCAAAGGGAGATCTCATCTTTCTTCAAGACACCCTACAACAGCATGCAGAGCCAGGAGCTTAAACACAGTATCAGCATTTCAGACTAAGCAAAGCAGTAGTTTCAGGAGAAAAAAGGGACTAAAAAGCAACCATGTGGCTTTTAGTCAAGATGAATCCTTCTCATTTGAATTATCTAGGCACTCAAGCAGCCCAGTCTCAAATGCTGGAGGCATAGATGCCCCCACTGATTTTAGGAGAGTTCAGCCATCCTCCTGAGACAAGGAAATGCAGCTCTCCATCATCACAGAAATAAAAGAAACAGGAAATCTGATGAACAAGTTAAATCAGAGCCTGTCTGCTTCCAGAAGCTCTTTTTTTACTGGAAGCAGTGTCCTGCCTCAGAGCAGAAATAGCCTGAAAGGGTCTCCTCAGCCACATCACCCGTTGTGGGAGCTCAGACACGGTGGTGGCAATGCAGAAATACCTCGTGAGATGTTCAGCAATCACTTGCATGAAAGAAAAATGAAAGATATTTTGAAATACCTGCAAAAGCAAATGCTGTCAATTCCCTGAGATGTTCTTCAGAGCTAAACAATCAGTGCCAAGATTTTAAGGAAAGAAACTGCAGAACTTCAAGTGGAAACAAACCAATTGAAGAAAAACTGAGGCAAATGGATCACAGATAGATTAAACTCACTCATTTTCTCCTAAGCTCAGTGAAGTTTTTAACTCTGAGCCAAGGACTCTAAACATGATGTAACTGAACATAATTAGCATGGATTCCCAGGGAAGAATGCTGATATCCACAGAAATTACACTGGGAAATATTTTTCAAAGCTACTCTTGATATTTTATTTGTATTATACCAATTTATATCATGTAGATAAATGAACAAACAGGGTAATCAAGAAAAGCCACCACTAGAAAAAAAGGGTGGGTTCATGTGCTAAGGTCGTATTGTTGCTGGGTTACACTTTAATACTACACAAATCCTGGGTTAGCAGTGGTTTTGTCTGACTCAGCTCTTGAGGGAATATCTAAATCCCAGTCATTTCGAAGTAACGCCAGCCCACACCAGCCTGCAATCAAGCGCTTGCAAAACAGTAATACCCATATAATGTATGCCAAACTGGAGCCTTGGATCTCAAAGCAAATACAACATCATTTTGATCTGCTAATAAATAAGCTCTGTCCTGCCTAGCCTGGAGTGTGTTTCATTGGGGTGACAATGGTGCAGGCACACAGGTGAAGGCAGGGGTAAGGATGGGGTCTGAGGCACGGTCAAGGACTCCTGTCCATAACAGCTGCCCTTTCGCTCTGGTACATGTGATTTAAAGTATCCGTGCAGACACTGCAGGGCTTCCATGGTACCTTTTCACAGAACACAAGCACAAAGGAATGATGAGTATTTAATGAACAATAATATAAGACAGGAGAAATTACACTGGCAGATTGCGACTATAGCCTTTAATCTTCATTACGGATTCAAACACAAGCATCTAAAGTAAGATTCAAGTGGGATGATGAAATTCTTTTTGTTTAATGGATAACAATCAAGTAAAACATAATCCCTTACAGCAATGATTCTGCAACTAGTCTGTCCCTTTTATGTGCATAATAAATCTTAATGGGTTTTACAGCAATTTAGGCCACAAGACGAAGCATCTGGCAAAGACTAATTTACAAGAATGTCACTCATGAGTAACATATACCATCCACAGAACTGAAATATTTGGTAGTATAGGCACTTAATCTTCTGCAATCCAGAAGTCCTGTAAATACTCTTCAAAAAGAAGCGAATTTCTAGAGAGCAAGAAAACCTCCTCAGTGCTGTTACACTTCTTTGTGGCATTATTTGTCTTTAAATTGTTATCTTTTGAACAACATATTTATTTTTCACTCATTAATAAGATTATCTCACGTTAATAGAAATATTGCCTGCGTATTTCCTAGATGCTTTTGCCAGATATCAAAGCCACAAAGCTCATAGGAAAACAAAGCAGTCGCTATGTTTGTAGAATTACTAGGATTTTTAATTAAAAGCAATTTTAAAGACAAATTTATTATACCATGTGGACTAAAATAGCCATTGAGAAGGTAAATACAAACAGTGTATCGATTTCAGTCATTTCAGAGAGGAAATGTCGGGAAAGATGGTGGTCCCAGTGCATGTGTGCAGCGAAGGCAAGCTAGGAAATGATGAATGTATGGAAAAATGGGATTAGCATTTCCTTTCCAAGTACATGCAAAGACATGAGACTGAGAAACATTTATTTAAGGAGATCCTTACTGATCATTGCTATATTCTGTCAATTGAAAAACACATGTGATGTGAACACATGTATGAGCTTACCTCTTACCACAACATTATTCAGATACTATTGAATTTAAAGAATGTCTTTCCAGAAGGGCCTAAAGTATATTCATGAGTGCTGTTAAATTCTATAGCGCTACAGGTAGTTTAGAAACTTTGATGATTTCTATAGCAGTCATTAATTTTGTCTGATGGGTTAATACTGACCCTAGAAGTCTTTTGAATGAAACCCTGCTTGAACTAAAGCAGACCTTGCAGGAGGTGAAATAATTTTCTTTATGAATATTGCTGTTAAGAGAAAATCCACCAAAAAAAAATATTCCGTTGTTGAAATGGTTAATTGCCATTCCTGTTTTCTGCTGAAAAGCATCTTGTAGTAACTTCTGAAAGTAGTTGATTATCCAGATTTGGGTTTTTATAGGGAAAGCACAGACTGATTTGGTGAATTGTTAATACTTACTTTGCTCCTGCAGTCTCCCACCAACAGACAAATTTTCTAACTATTTTACCATTCTGTGTATTCTTTGTATTCCCTGAAATTTCTAAATTGCAAAAATTGTGTGAATACCACTCTGTCCATAAATCCTGGAATGTGTGTGACTCACTTTAATGGGGGTTATTTTTCCACTGATTATTAAACAGTAGATTTCAGGTAATTTTGTGACTATTTTGCAGGTATTAACCAATTGTGTATTACTCACATTGATCTACAAAGACCTGATATGAAAAAAAAGTTCAAAACATTGTTTAAAGGATATTAAACTTTCCAAGCAGATTCAGATGTTGACCTTGTCTCTCAGTTGAGAGCCAACTAAATGTGAAGCTAATTCAAAAGCATGTGTGCCACATGGAAGGACAAGCTTAGGTTTTCCTGTTCACCATTCAGGGATACACACTGAGAAAAGTGGTACCCACATTTTCAACAATTTTATCTGAATATTTCACAGGTGCTCCATTAGAACTGAGGCTGCAGCACTTCTACCGGAAGTTCTCTCTCTTAATTTATACCCTGCCTTAGAAAGGTGAAGGTTGAACAAAATTACAATTCTTTCCTATATTCCGCTCAGGAAAGCTGAGAAATTCAATGGGAATTATGAGGTTTGCCATCCCCTCAGCAGGGAACAGTGCTAAGATCTCATTCATTTGATCCTTCAGGGTCCAAGCTGTGGCATCACATAGACACAACTCCTCTGGGCCAGCGTCTTCACATTGTTTGCAATGTGATCTTGCTATCAGGGTTTTTGTGGTTAATTTAGGTTTGAGGGTTGTTTATTATTTTTTTTAAATGACTGTATGACCAAACCATCTCCCTCTTCATCTGCTCAATACACTTATTTTGTGTTGGGCTACATCTGTTTCATCACCTTAACTGTTCCAATCAGAAGACTATTGACATTTTCATTATGTGCAAGTTGACAATACATGGCTATATTAAGGGATTTCCAAAGACGGGGGAGGGAGGCGCTGTGGTCTCTCTTTGCAGAGATTTCTAGTAGATAATGCTTTTCAGTATTGCAAAATGATAATGCAAAAAGAATTGGGACATTTTAGTCAGTGTAAGAGGACAAAATCACAGCATCTTTGTGAAGTAAGCACTGGTTGGAGAGCAAAGTACATGTTATTAATATATATCAGTATCTATATTCCAGCAGGAGATAGCCAAAGACTATAATTAGCTCTGAAGCTAAAGAATGAGCAGCATAGTAATAACTATTAGACCAAAAAGGAATGTAATGAATAAAAGCCTAATTCACAAAGGAATAAAATGTTAATATTGGAATTTGGACATGTTAAAGTGGTAAGTTGTAAAAAAGGAGCATTTAATGACACTGTGCAATTTATTCAGGATAGAAAAAAAAAAGAAACAATTCTAATTTATCAGAAGAAGGAGTGTTTTATACATGTTTTGTGATACAGTCTATCAAATCAATCATTGTCTTTATTGCTGTCTCCATTGTACATGTACATAAACTCTATGCTACACAAATACACACACACACTTACATATATATAAAAAATTAGGTCCTACAGCAGTAAAAAATGGGTAAAGAAAACAGTGTTGGAACAGAGAGATAACAAGCATCTCTTTGGTTCTCCAGATCTGACCTTGACAGACTGCTTACCCGTGATTGTCAGTAAGTGCTTTCTCCCTTTCACTAACCAATTATTTGCACATTTCTTTTCAAACCCAAGGCTTAAGAAAATGGGGAAAGGGAAGAAATCTAATGCTGTGGCTTTGTCCTCTTGAAAAGGTAGCTGTTGTTCTGTATCAAGACAAAGATAAGTCATTTAAACACAAAACAAACTAAAAAAGACAAAGACCATGTTCCCTGTATTCATATTCCAGGCTTGTTTTGAGAAGGCAAGATCAAAGTATAGGCATTTCACAATAAAAGTTACCATCCCAAAGATATTGAGATGATATTACAATATTTCAAGTTAAAATACAGATTTCTGTTATTTTCTAAAAGATCTGTATTATAAGTTGATCTATCCTTTTTAATATAACAAAATACTTAAGACTTGAATTTTGCTGAGGAGGTTGCAACTAGTGAAAAGGGAGAGATTTAGATAAAAAGAAGAGAATTAATTAAAAGGTATGAGCTAGTTACATTCTTCTCCTATAGTTCTATCACCTCTATGATTTCACCAGTGACTAACTATTCAACACATTAAAAAACTTGTCACTACCCGCAAAAGCTGCCATGCTCTTGACCCAGTCCATATATCTGCTCTTCTTCCTCAAGACTCCGTTCAACTTTTTCTATTCCTTTCCTCACATCTGCATTAATACTTACACTACTTTCTCCGTATCATCTATCATCCTGTCACCTGCACCTAAAATAATCAGCTATTTTTCTCTAACAAATATTCCATCTCACCACATACAAGTCTCTCCTTATAAATAAATAAAAATAATCTTTCATAAACTAATGCTTCTCACCACTGATAACAATGAACTTTAGTTATTTACATGGCAGCTTGCTAGAAACTTTATGAACAATTTTCCTCCCCCACCTTACCTGAACTATATTTAAGACATACTTTAAAAAAAAATGACTTAACTCAAACATAATGCATGCAGGAAGGTTATAATATTTCAGTTTAAATCAGGTTGAAACCAAGTGCAAGTTTCTACTTTTTCATTAAAAGAAGTCACTTCAAAACCAAGAGTAAGTTGATTTACATAGCCATCAAAGATGATTTAACTACATTGGCCCTACAAAAACAATTTTGTGAAACCTGTGTAAATGGAGTGGGCAGAACTACAGAGAACAAGATAGATTACCTATTTTTCTAATACAACATTCTGCCAGTGCTTTAGTACTACAGGATGCAAGACAGCAGCAGATCAAGTCTGTTATTTATACCAGAAACTTCAGATTTTATCTAAAAGTCTAGGGATTGTCTCAGTTTGAGCTAAATCTTACATGTGTAATATACAGCAACAAATGGAGTTTTTACATGCAGCATATTTTGAGAGTCTATCAAAAATTCACGCTACAGTGGCGTGTGAGATTGGCAAGGAGGATTAAAAGTTAACATAGCTGTAGACAAAGCAATTAGCATCTCAATTATGTGAATATTGATCCAGCTGATCTCTCTGTTAACAAACCTTCCAAAATGAGATAAGAAGGCACTTGCTAATAAAGCTAGATGAAACAGATAACAGCAAAATGATCAATTAAATGGAGTCATATGATGCCTACTTTGAGGATCAAGAAGGAGTGGAGAGATCAAATGAAGAAAATAATTATAATTTACAGCCAGAAAAATTCTGTAAGATGTTTATTTGAAGCCAAAACTTGATAATGTAATCCCATGAAAGAGGAACAACCAGCATCCTGAAGGGGTGAGAATAATCCTCTTCTGCTTGAGAAAAGCCTTCCAGTGCCTCACCCAGGGTGCAGGGCTGGATGCAACTCTCAGTCACTGCGGTTTCTGTAAAAGCAGGAACTCATTGCCCAAAGCCTATGTGAACAGAGAGTGCCAAATACTTCACTGTACACAACATGGTTCTGTTAATTGGGAGAGCTGGAGCTAACTGCCAAAATACAATCAGCTCTTTTTAACTCTTTCAAGACTCTTGACACTTTCTCTCCCTTTCCTCTCCTTCCTCCCCCGTTACTTTTATCAGATCTTGTACACCAAGTCCATTTACTAGACGTGGTACAAAGATATTTGATTGTTCACAGTGTGGATGAATTGCACTGGCAAAAGTTTAAATGGGACTAAAGAGAAAAAAGTAATGTTCCGGACTTCAGTGAGGACAATTAAAGGCAGGAATAGAATCCATGTTCTTTCCCATACATAACAACTAGGAGGTCCTGCTGCTTATGTTATGTACATGTCTTCATCTCCAGCTCACAGTTTCAGAAAAGCAAAGTTTCACTTATTTTGGGCATTTCTGATGGCCGAAAACCCTTTTCCCATAAAATCATATTCACAAAGAACACTGCTGAAATTACAAATATGAAATACTTGGAGCAACTCTGTGAATGAACGTAATAAAAACCATAGAGAGAGTAGGTAAATCTGCCCTAGGTAGACAGTTGACTTAAATGTATTTGTTAAAATCACAATCTGGAGACAAAAAAAAAAAAAATAAATCATGGTGTCTGGTAAATTAATTATAATTAAAACTATAAACATTTGATTATGAAGAGCCTGCCTCTTTTTATTCTGAGAAGCTTTAGTCCAAGACAAACATTTTTTTTATGAACTCTCCTCAAAATGTGAAACATTATTTTACATATTCTATCTTTACTGTAATTAAATTTCTTATAGTTTGAATTCTTTTGGAAGGACACATTTTTGTCCTTCAATTTATCCATCCCTTGATGTAGACACAACTCCATTTGAGTATATAAATAGAAGTAATTGAGAAACAAAAGAATTCAAGTGCCCCTTTTTTTTATATCATCTCATAAGCTTAGGAAGATCTTGTTTTGTCTAGATCATGGGAGCAGCTACAAAGAACAATGCAACTTCCTTGCACATAAAACCTGGAAATAATTGTTAGAACTCCATTTCACATTGCATCTGGGGCTTTTGTGTGTTGGGATACCCTGCTTTTTTTATAATTAGGTAAGAGAATTGATTTTTTTTTTTTTTTTAATAGTTAGAATAATTCGTCATTAAAACATTTTAATCACCATGCACAGAAGTCATGTTGGCTGTCCAAATAGCTGAGGTAATAACCATGAGCATGAGACTGGGTAAAGAACCAGAATGAAGACATCCAAATCCTTTTTATTGTCCTTCCCTTTTTTGCTTGATTCCCAAAACATCTTAAAATCCTGTTTTTTTAATTTTGCTCAACTTTGCAGTAGTCACTACCCAATAGTAAGCAATTCAGTAGACAAGAACAATAAACAGACCTAATAGCAGCCAACTGGGGCTTTTTTCACAGATATACTTAAAAAAATAAGCAACTTACAAAGTAAAAATTGCTATCATACACACTATCATTTTCATATAAAAGGGCTGGGAAAAAAGTGTGTTTTGAGGGGTTAAAATATCCCATCTGAAAATACGATGTTGCATATATCTTCTTAAAGAAATATTTGAATCTCTGCTGCAAATTCTAGAATGGTAAAAGACTAAGGTAGTTCTATTTACTTAAATATGGGGTCAACATCTGCTGACATATTGGAAATCAAGTCCAAAGAGCACAATATAAATCAGAGTTTACCCAGAATATTTCAGTGTTTTTTTAATATTTCCCCCACAGACACGGGTAAGCATTGGTTCATTGCAATCAGAATGCCTTGGGCAAGTATAGCCCTGCCAAAACACTTGTATCAGCAGGATTTCAGCCACCTCCCCAGCAGGCTCCTTGAAGAAACATCTGCTGAACTGCAGCAAGACGGGGAGGTTTGTACAAGGCAAGGAATTGAAGATGGTGAAGTGTGATGGTGACATGTTGTGTGGAACACAGAAAAAGAGATGTTACTGATGTTCAAAAAGAGTGAACTCTTACAGGAACTGGTGCAAAAAGGGACTGCTGCAATGAACAAGGGACAGGAATGCCTTAATGAGACATCATTCACCAGGTTTTGCCAATTCAGCCTTTAGAGAACAAAAACAGAGAGTAGATGCCCCTGTCTGTAAATACACAGTGTGAACAACAACAAGGAGGAAAAGGATTAGTAAACCAAACGGAGAGGGGGAAAAAAATTAACATAAATTACCCAGGAATAAATTTAGTTTGAAATGAGATGAAAGTCCCTGCCCATTATTGAAGAAAGGTTACTGAGTGAAGTCTCAGGAGAAGAAAAATTCTAATTAGGTTTAAAGCAGTGCTTGATCACTTTATGGAAGGTATTACATGGCCTGGATATCTCCTACAGCACAGAACTGAACTTGTGACCCAGCAGATCCCTTTCACTTCTAGGAGTTTCTTCACATTAATGCACATGTACTATCAAAATCTGGAACTTTTTCACGTTTTTAATGCTTTAGGTCCATTTTAATGCATTTTTTTTTCTGCAATTTTGAGAGTTTAATATATATTTTTAATGTTTTATATGATTTTGTTTGCAAGAACCAAACCAAACAAAATCTAGCAGTCTGCTTCAGCCATTGATTCTACACCTACTGTTATGGCCCTTTTATCTGAATGTTATTTAATGAGTGTCCCTAAAGGGATTAGCATGTCAATGTGTGTATATTGATTTCCTAATCCAGTCCATCAAAGCTGTTATGATCTGGCGACAGCACAAGAAACAGGAGTTCAAGGTTCTTCGCACAGCTCCGACAGTATGTTCTCAAGCCTCTTGATGTGAGAATTAGCTCAGTCCTGAAGTCCAATTAATCTGATGAGACTGTCAACAAAGATGTCATTTCTAGTCACATTTTTGGGGATGTGGACACCTGCCTAAAACACAGAATGAGATCACCAGCTCATTAACATTTTCCAGCAGATGGTAAAAAACTGCCTTTTATAATCATTTTGCGCTGCTCCACATTTTATAGCTAGACCTCTAAGCTACCTGTGCTGTAGGACTGCACACCAAAGTTAGCTTTAGAAATCAAAATATCTAGTAAACAAGTGTCTAGATACTAGAATCAGGATGTTGAGGCTGAAATAGAAAGAGCTTGCAATCTTTTCCCAGAAAAGAAAATTAAAAAAGAAATAATAAATTATGTACTATTGATAAAATTAATATAATAATAAATAAAAATAAAAT